>CAUYSK010027886.1:0-10574 GCA_963575035.1 Avahi laniger
CACCATGCCCGGCTAATTTTTTCTATATATTTTTAGTTGTCCGATTAATTTCTTTCTATTTTTAGTAGAGACGGGGTCTCGCTCTTGCTCAGGCTGGTCTCGAACTCCTGAGCTCAAACAATCCGCCCACCTTGGCCTCCCAGAGTGCTAGGATTACAGGCATGAGCCACCGCGCCCGGCCCCAGAATTATGTTTTAATGTCTCTTAAAAGATTCCCTGACTTCTGCTAGATGCACCCAGTTTCTGGGGGCTTTAGCACAAAAGGGACACAAGGAGAAAACAGCTTTACTCCTCTTTATGCTTAAGCCTTATCTTCCTTACTGTTCTCAAATCCTAATGAGACAGAGAAAATAACTATCTTATTGCCTCTCTTTTTTTTTCGTTGAAATCCAGACCACAGAAAGTCCTGATTAAGCAACTTCCTCTTGATGCTTTTACTTGACACTGCTTGGCCCTTCCATGACAAGGGCTTTGTAGGCAAAAGATTTAAACTGAACAATCCATACTCAACACATCTCACTTGAGTCCTAGATCAGTTATTATTAAACTGTTTGGTCTCATGACTCCTGTACTCTGGTCAAAATTATCGAAGACCCAAAAGAGCTTTTACTAATGTGGATTATAACTATCTATGGTTAGCATATTAGAAATTAAAAGTCAGAAATTTAAAAAACATTTAATTATCAATTAATTTAAAATGATAATAAATATATTTAGTATGTTTATAACATTTTAATAATAATAACTATATTTTTACAAGAAAAATTAGTGAGAAGTATTGTTTTACATTTTTAAAAATTTCTACATCTGGCTTAATGGAAGACAACTGGAACATCATATCTCCTACTGCATTAAAGCTGGTGCAATGTATGTCTCTATGTGTTTGTGCATGTGTGGGTGCCATTTTTTAAATATATGTTCTTCATTTTCATACCGTAAGAAATGGACAGAGTGAAAATATCAATCATGTTTTGAAAATTAAAGTGAAAATAACCTTGTACTGGTGACTTCTGATAATGAAAGTGCTGGGAACTATATTGACAGACCCTGAAATATTTTTATAAAGTAACTGGTTCCATAGGAACCAAATATTTTGACTTTCTAACCTTAGACAAGTGAATCAATAGGAAATAAGGCCCTGTTTCTCATGCAGTAACAGTGGGAAAGATTGATCCCAAGAGAGGAAGATCATTCTAGGAGGACTGAATCCTTTTCCTTGATTAGAAATAATTAGGCTGGGCACAGTAGGAGTTTGAGACCAGCCTGAGCAAGAGCAAGACCCTGTCTCTAAAAAAAAAAAAAAATAGAAAAATTAGCCGGGCATGGTGGCACACACCTGTAGTTCTAGCTACTCAGGAGGCTGAGGCAGGAGGATCCCTTGAACCCAGGAGTCTGAGGTTGCACTAAGCTATGATGAGTGCACTCTAGCTGGGGCAACAGAGTGAGACTGAAAAGAAAAAAAAAAGAAAAGGAAAAAGAAATAACACAGGGTATAACTCGCTTGTTCAGATCATGCTTTGAGACTTGCAAAAGTTTTCAGAAAATGTAACCAAAGTGGAAGCTCCAAGTAGACAAGCCATGGAGAAAGAAGGGTGACTACTAATAACATGTCACAGAACCTTCAATAAATGGATCTCTGTTTCAATACCCTGAGAATTATGAATCAACATTCATTGACCCATATGGATGGGCTAAAGAATACTAGGATATACTGCAGTTCTGCACATTTCCCTCCTACACATGTGCAACCACCTTCTCCATTACAACACTATAGCTTTATTATAAGAAAACTAAATCAGGAATCACTCTTTAATGTAAAGATGTGAGACACCCAACACTTAGGTTTTGACTCAGAACAGGTTGGAACAGAGCTCATATTAATCCTATGATTATGGAAAAACTACATTTTCACTGTACATGGTCTCTGTAGCATGGTGTGGTCATAGTTCTCACATGGAAGCTTATGACTGCAAAATGAAAATAACATAAACTGCTATAAAGAGATGAAATTGTCTATTTAGTATTTTCGTCTTTCCCAGTGTCCCTGGATGAGCTGTGGTATTCAAGAAGCCTAGAATTCCAAGTTCTTTGAAAAATATTTAGAATTGTGTTTGACTGTATGATAACAATCAAACCCTCTACATTAACCCCAAAGTTATAGCCACAACAACAGCTAATTAGCCAGAGTGCTCAAGGACACTTACGGGTTAAGGAAATATTGAGGGGCATACGGAAAAGTTAATGTGAAAGGAGAGGAGATTATCTTTCTTTTTTGGTCTGCTTATTTATTGCTACATAACAAATCATTATACAACTAGTGGCTTACTAAAACAATTTATTATTAAGTATTATCTCTTACAGTATTCTAAGTCAAGAATTTGGGTAGGGCTTGGTGAGACAATTTTTCTGCTCCATGTAGCTTTGACATGATGAATTCATGGTATTTAGCTGATCAGTGGGCTGGTCTGGAGGATCTCAAATGGCTTCACTCACATGCCTACCAACTTGACAGGAAAACCTAGGTTTAGCTGGGTCTCTCTCCCTTTCTATGTTGTCTTTGCCCATGTTCTCCCAACAGAGTGTTGGACTTATGTGGCAGCTCTGGGCTCCAGGAGGAAGGAAATGGTAATAGTTATTCCTTTGATAGGTTAGGCCTGGAATATGGCATAATATTACTTCCTCTATGTTCTATTAGTCAAAGCAGTCACAGGCCAGCCCAAATTTAAGGGCAGGAAATGTAGAGTTGATCTCCCCATGGAAAGTGCAACAAAAAATGTGCGGTCATTTTTAATCTGTTGCATCTCTCTTTGGTAGAGGTTGCTCAAGCCTAAATGTTAGCCACAGAAACAAAAATCATGATGACAGAACCATTCACAAGGCCAGAATTCTTGTGGATGGTCCACTCAACAAAGACTTCAGAGCTCTAGCACTGATTATAAAAGCCTTAGTTAAATCTGGTTAAACCCAAACTGCACCACATCCAAACACCTGTAAACAAAGGCATTTTTCTAGTTGTTTTGAGGGGAGCTGACCTTTGATATGAAGAAGTGTTTGATCATATGGATTTTGCCTGGAAATCTTTGGAGGTAAAGTTTAAATCTTTTCATTTATAAAAATCTATGGGAGAAATTGGAAAGGATCCAGAGATGATCAAGTGAATAGATTAAAGGATAGGAAATTAGTTCTCTGAACAAAAATGAAGGAGTTCAGGTTATTGAGATACAACAAAGGAAGCTATCCAAGCTTAATAGATGTCTTCAAATATGTGAGAGGATATCCTTAGTAGGAAATGAAGCAGTTGCTCCACTTAGGGTTGTTGTAAGAGGAAATGACTTCCATTGAAATAGATAAAACAAGGGTAGAAGCTTTTTGTCTATTAGAGAATCAAAGAGCTTGAAATCAAATATTTTTAAAGTAAAAGAGGTTTTATTAGTTTTTGGAGTTAGTATATTATCATTGAACTCTAAATTTATGGAAAAAATAAACTAAGTAACAGAGCGAAAGATCGAGGATATATACGCAAATGTGATGTGGCCCCTGATTGCTTACAGTCTATTTGGGAAGACAGTAAATGTGCATTAAGTAAATATTTAAAGGTAACAGAAAATTTATTAACATATACGAGCCCTCACCTAGGAAGAGCTGTCCTGAATGGGCTGCCCCAGGACCGTATTTATTTCCTCTCTATGAAATATTCATTCTGTCTTTCTTTTGGATGCTTCAGAGGCTTCCTTTGCTTTTAGTTGTAGGAAGAGTTATGGAAAGAAGGAGAAGGGAGAAAGCTCCCCGTAAATTCTTCAAAAATACTCTCCATTAATTTATTGGGCACTGCTAAACACCCACGCACCAGACAGAAAATGTGGGGGACAGCGAGTCATTACAGCAGTTATGGAAATAATAAATAGGAAAGAATATGGACAGAAATATTCAATAAATATCCCTTCTCCCAACCTGCTGAATTGGCTGTGTCTTCACAACTGAAGGAGCCCCAAACTTCTCCTCACTCAACACTAGTCCTTATTTTTTACTCTTAGTATACCCTAGTTTGCATCCTGTTTTTAAGTTTTTGGATCATAGAAGCATCCACTTACTTTCCCAGTTCCTTCTCCTCTCGCCCCTGTCCTAGGGCATACCCTTGAACCAGAAAAATGCTCTAGGGAAATTGAAACTTTTGTAGTGATAGAGAATGAAACAAAGAAGATTTTCTGTTTCCCCTGCCGAGCCTCTGGAGGTAGAGTGGAAGGTGTAGCAGGAGGGGAGGTTCTGAACATACATGCTTTCCCAAAGAAACAAGAGCTACCAGTTATTTACTGGTTTCAGTGCAAAAAGTGCCTTATATATCTTAGGTTAAATCATAAGAAAATTCCCATTTTTTAAGCTCCAAAAAGTTGAACCTTGGCAATTTTCATATGATTCAACCTAAAAATATTATATTATACTTTAATCCTTTTAACAAATCCAGGATGAGGATATTATTAAACTTCTTATACATAACACATTTAACAAAACCAAGGCCCTGAGAGTCTAAATAAGCTGCCAAAGATCTCATAGGTAGTAAGAAAAGGAATTAGCATATTAACAGAGTTTTATTCAATTCAAAATCCCATCCACTATTCCCATTATAACTGTTGGGTTGGCAGTCCGTTCTCGGTTCTTGGTGTGCTCTTGGCCAAAGAATGACCAGACATAGTGATAGTAGGCCAGCACAAAACGAAGTTTATTGAGGAAGAGCAAGGTAGGTTCAGAGCAAGAGCAAGATACATTCACCAGGGATGATCAATGGGCCCCCTGTCATAACAAGAGGCTCTGGTTATGGTCTGGGGTTTTATATTGTCTGGATTGGGCCCTCTTTGTGGTTCAAACATCATCACTGAACCACTTTGATGGACAGTTAATGACATGATAATTAGCCTTAGGTTACTCTAGGTCATTTTCCAGACCCTATTATGTCTGTGCTGTCTGGACCATGGGCTGGGGAATTCCCTGCATTCTTTTGCAGATTGGCAGAGCATTCTTCTTATTCCCAGGGGTGGCAATTGCTCAAGGCAGCACCAAGGCGAGGGGCCTGTTTTTGCCCCTAGGAGAGCCAGAGGTCCCTCACTGTCTACCTAATATAACTATGCCATGTTGATATCCATTGGTATTTTAAATCAAGTATGTTTTATTTTGCATATTTTTGGAAAGGCTTCTTTTTATCTTAAGCATACATTTCTTCACTATTTTTTCATTAGATAATCTTACTGGAGTTAAACAGTTATATTCTCAGCAGTCTTTGTGAATACAAGTACCTGACGTTAGACAAGTGCTGGGGTTCAGAAACTGATACCCCAAAATATGGCATTTTGAAATGCTGAATTGAACAGGCTTTAAGATCTCTCTGACACAACTCCTTATCAGCTTTCCAAATCAAGGATGAAGTTGTTCTCTGAATTTCCTTCATCTGACTAAAGTAGGGACCCAAAAGAAGAACAATTGTTTTTTTTTCTTCCCCTCCTTATAAAACCAGGAATGTAACCACACCTGAACAGACACTTTCACAAGATAATGTCTGTCTCTCAGGTCCATTTAAATTCCAAAGAGACTATTTACAAGTTAATCTCTGTTCCCAATCCATTCATTCTCCCTAGTGATTGCGTTTACTGCCCCTCAACAGAATTTCTTTTCTCTCCCCTCCCAGAACTGTTTTGCCAGGATGGTATATTAGCTTCTGAACCCTGTTGAGGGTTGGGGAGGGGGGCTGGATAATCATCTGCGGTTCTCCCCATGTACATGTTAGTAATAAATTTGTATGTCTTTTCTTCAATTAATCTGTCTTTTGTGAGTTGGTTTTTCAGCAAAACTACTGAGGATCAAGGGGAAGCTTTCCCTTTGCCCCTACAAAAGGAAGTATATGGACCCTGCTAAATGAGTACAAACACTAATAAAGTCAGTGAAAGAAAACACAACAACAAAAGTTGGCCATGGACATTGAAAATTTGGATTGCTGCCTGATCTGGGATATATGATTATAAAATAGAGATAAATCCTGTCAGCTGTGATTCAGATTCAAGTTATCAGTCAATTAGGTCAAATTGGTGCCTGTAGCTGTCTGGGCTATGGCATTTAGAAAGAGGGAGAGAGATCCAAACTACAGGCAACAGAAAAAGGCTTCAAAGAGATCTAAGAGCTTAGACAAATACATCTAGTTCTTAATATAAAAGAGGAACACATTCTTAGGGTCGATGGTGGTAAGAGAGTGGTTCTAACTGTAGGCAGTATGTAAAAGTCCAGTCAGATATAATTTCATTCGGGTAGGGCAATACTCTCTTATCTTTGAAGCCCTAATACAATGGCTTTTCATAATGGGCACTTAATACACAGATAATGAATTGAATTTGTTTCTAGGAAACAAACTGTTCCTGACAGCATAGGTTAAAATTAACTTCTTTGATTGTATTTTTAAGTTCCAAAGGCTTGGGAAGTGAGGATAGAGAAGAAAGAATAATTAGAAACTGAGTGTCAACTAGTTCATGTATCTGATATTTGTTCAACTACCTCTTAATTGAATAAAAATGTCACGAGGACAATGAAAGAAAAACTCCAGCTTCTAACTGTTAACTAAGTTTCAGTTTAAGTTACAATGCTGGCTAGAGAAAAAAAATAGATATGTAGTGTCATTACTCAGAAATAATAACTTACTGATTTAGATAATATAGTTTTTTAATTATTTATTTAAAGGTAGGACTCCGATTCATGTCATGCTTTTTAAGGTCTAGCTCTGGTTTTCAAAAAATGTTGCCATGAGCAGAGGTAAAACAGATCTGCTAAAAGCTCTGAAGCTTGATTTGAAGAAAAGAGTTTTATGGGAAAAAAAAATCTTCTATCTTTGAGGAAAATCAGCAAAATTACTTTAGGGAGTTTATTCCTCCTGCTTATGACATATATCTTAGTTTCAAAGAAAAATTTAACTGATGTTAAAAATTATAGCCGGCCATTGTTTTGAACTACGTTTCTGCACTAGGCACCAACAATCTAGACTAAAAGTCAAAATGGAGTCACCCATGCTAAATTTCCACATCACCAAACTCAAATTGAGTTGTTATCTGACTGGAGAAATCACCAGAAAGAGGTAACACTCAATTTCCCAAACAGGCTAGTTTAAATCTTCAATCAGCTTAATAATGAAGTTAACCTCTGCTTCAATACTTATAAAAAAGAAGTAATCTGATGTTAACTAATCAGTTATTTTTCTGTTGTTTCATCATTCATTCAGTCCCTGTCTTACAAGAAAAGCAGCTTTGAAATGACTAATACATTTTTTGTTCTTCTACTTTCTTCAGCCCTTCTCTGTCTTCACTCTTTCTGTTCATCTCATTGGAAAACATTCTATTTCATGGATTGAGGTGTTGCCCAATTCTAGAACTGAAATAAAGCAAATTGAGATATTTAAACTAAATTTGTTGTAAATTTGTCCTTTGATACTGTTTTCATATATATGTGCAGGAGTGGCTACACTTATATCAGACAAAATTTATTTTAAGTCTAAAACTGTCTCTAGAGATAAAAATAGTCATCATATAACGATAAAAGGACCAACTCAACAGGGACATATAATAATTATATTATAAATATATATATGCCCAATATCAGAGCACCTAAATATATAAAGTAAATATTGACAGATCTGAAAACAGAAATTGACAGCAACATAATAATAGTAGGAGACTTCAATATCCCACTTACAATAATGGATAGAACATCTGGACAGAAAATAAATAAATAAACAGCTGACTAGAACGTGATTATAGACTAAATGTACTCAACAGACATATATAAAGCTTTCCACCCAACAGCAGATGAATACGCATTCTTCTCAAGTGTACACAGAACATTCTCTGGGAGAGACCACGTTAGGTCACAAAACAAGTCTTAACAAATTTAAGAATATCAAAATCATTCCATGTATCTTTTCTGATCACAAAAAAGTGAGAGTAGAAATCAATAATAGTAAGAAAAATGAAAATTCACAGATACGTGAAAACTAAATATATTCTTGAACAACAATTGGGTCAAAGAGAAAATCAAAAGGGAATTTAAAAGTATCATGAGACAAAAAAAAAAGAAAATACAATATACCAAAAGCCATGGGATTCAGAAAAATCATTACTAAGAGGGAAATATGATCTAAGAGACCAAAATAGATACCCCTTTATCAACTAAGACAAAGTCTAAGGTTAAGAAAACAAAAGTCATCTATGGGTCAAGTGTTCAGGGCCTGGCTGGCACGGCAAATTTCTGAATTCCTGTGGCTATAAGAAAAATCATAGCCTTACTAAACTTTCTAACAACAGGATCTATCAGGCAAATTATTAGACCCCTCATAACTCTGATTTACAACTCAGACCACTACAACTCTGATTGGACAGAGGACCCACCTTAGAAACATTCTTTTCTGATAACCAACTGCAGACCTTAAGCCAGTTTCGGCCAGCTTATAGAGGCTGCACATAAACGGTTTTTGTGTCCTATAGCAACCTCTTTTTTTTTAGAGTCTCCCTTTGTTGCCCAGGCTAGAGTGCAGCAGCGTCACCATCACAGCTCACTGCAACCTCATACTCCTGAGCTCAAGCAATCGTCCTGCCTCAGCCTCCCAAGTAGCTGGGACTACAGGTGTGCACCACCACATCTAGCTAACTTTTTTTATCTTTTGTAGAGCCAGGGTCTCACTTTGTTGCTCAGGCTGATCTCACATTCCCGGCCTCAAGCAATCCTCCAACATCGGCCTCCCAAAGTGCTAGGATTACAGGCATGAGTCACCTCATTCACCCTTAGTTTACCTTTTGATGTAAAGAGTCAAATTCCACCTAATTTAAATATTAAAACCCCACCCCAAAGTGGACATAGGATGTATGTTTATATACTGTGCATAAGTCCAACTGCTCTCATAAATGTGTATAGCTCTTCCCTAAAATCTGCTTAATATGTATGACTCTATTGTGCAATATGGACCCTGTGAGGCATAAAACCCAACCTGCTCATTCCCTCTTTGAAGAGAGAGTACTTTTGGTCCATATTGGAGACTACCTTTTCCCTATTTGCAAAGTGATATCATAAATACAGCTTTCCTTTCTATTATTTAGCCATCCTGGTGGTCTTTTGGACAATAGAAGCCATAAATGCCTAACTTGAAAAGGAAGAAATAACACAAATAAACAACCTAGCGTTATACCTAAAAGCGCAAGAAAAAGAACAATCTAAGCCCAAAGTTAGCAGAAAAAAGGAAACAATAAAGAGTGGAGAAGAAATAAATCAAACAGAGAATACCAAAAAAATAGAAAAAATATCAACAAAACTAAGAGATGGTTTTTGAAAAGATAAACAAAATTGACAAACCCTTAGCTAACTAAGGGGAAAAAGAGAGAGAAGATTCAAATAAATAAAACCAGAAATGAAAACAGAGACTTGACAACATATGTCACAGAAATAAAAAAGGGTCATAAATGATTGTTATGAACAATTACATGCCAACAACTCGATAACCAAGAAGAAATGTAAAAATTCCTAGAAACATACAACCTATTAAAATGGAATCAAGAAGAAGAAGAAAACCTGAACAGAACAATAACAAATCAGGAGATTGAATTACTAATCAAACATCTCCCAGTAAAAAAAGCCCAAGTTAAGATGGTTTCAACCAAATATTTAAAAAAGAATTAATACCAATCCTTCTTAAACTCTTCAAAAAAAAAAAAAAGATAAAGTGAACACTTCCAAACTCATTCTATAAAGTCAACATCATTCTGATACCAAAACCAGGCAAAAATACTAAAAGAAAACTACAGACCAATATCCCTGAGCATAAATGTAAAAATCCTCAATGAAATACTAGCAAATCCATTTCAACAGAATATTAAAATGATCATACACAATGACAAAATGTAATTTATCCCTAGATGTAGGGATGGTTTAACATACACAAATCAATCAATGTGGTACAACACATTAACAAAATTAAAGAAAAAAAAACACATGATCATCTCAATAAACACAGAAAAAGCAATTGGTAAAGTTTAACATCTATTCGTAATTAACACTCTCAACAAAATAGGCATAAAAGGAATTTGCCTCAACACAATAAAGGATATTTACTAAAAAAAAAAAAAACCCACAGCTAACATCATAATCAGTGGGAAAAAACTGAAAGCTTTCCTTCTAAGATCTAGTACAAGGCAAGGATGCCCACTCTTGCTACTTTTCAACATAGAACTAGAAGTCCAAGCCAGAGCAATTAGAGAAGAAAAAAATAAATAAAAACCACTCAAATTGAAAAGAAATAAGTAAAATTATATCTTTTTCTAGATATGATCACATAAGGAGAAACCCCTGAAGACCTTACCAAAAAACTTTTAGAATTAATAAGTGAATTCGATAGAGTTGCAAGATACAAAATCAACATACAAAAATCAATGACATTTCCATGCACAAACAGTGAACTATCCAAAAAGGAAATCAAGATAACAATCCCATTCACAATAGTAACAAAAAATAAATTTTTTAGGAATAAATTGACCCAAAGAGGTGAATGACTTGTACAC
>CAUYSK010027887.1:0-27781 GCA_963575035.1 Avahi laniger
CAGGAGCTATCCACTCTTAAATCCGTAGTGCACACAGTGGATAATGACATTCATGTGGTTTTACAGATAATTCCTTGTGAATGATCTCCCAAATATGCAAGATAAATTAGAATTAACTTCTCTGCTTACAGCTTGGTCAACTGAAATCTAGGCAGTGGATAGCAGTACGACAAAAACCTGAGTACATACTTTTTACTCAATAACTTTTGTGTTACTTTTTCAAATTCATGCATGGTACATTACCCTAAAATAAGCAATAGTGAACAAAATATTTTGCAATACCTACTGACATAGGGAAAGCTTAAAATTTTATTTTAGGCCTATCTTTTTTTCAGTAAATGCCATATTTTCCAAACTAGAGTTGTTTTTCACGAATTCAAATATTCAAACACCTTGTATAAAGGATGTGCTATGCACTGATATCTCAATTAACACACCTTGTTCTGCAAAGTGATCTGTCTTGGCTTCCATCCAAAAAGATGATGAAATGCAATGTTTTCATTATTACACTGATACTCTAGAAATTAACTTTAATTCATCTTTAACATTTTAGCCATAACAGATTGAATCATCCCAAGAGTATCTTCTTTAGGTTTTTATTTAAATGTTAAGCACCATAAAATCAACCACTTTAATGGCTCCAGAAATAAAAAAGCCACAAAAGACAATAACTTAAGCACTGAAGGGTTATTATGCTGATGAAGTGCTTTCCCTCTGTGTAAGAGAAAAGACATTGCTCCATGTGCTAGAACAGAAATCATAACACATTCCTGCTAAAGAACAATGTCAATGGAGGTGAAATGGTTACACAGAAAAATAGCTTGAAACACATGTACGCATACCTTTTCATAAACAGTCTTTTCACTCACCAAAATTTTGATGTGCCTTCTGTAACTCAGAAGAACCCAACGCCTACAGAAGCCACACACACAACTGTCTTGGTTATAGAGACTGCATCTTTGATTACTGAATTAAAGACAGACAAACTTTAGGATCTGACCTTCAGTCAACTGTTTTTAAATCGCGCAGTGTTAATGATATTTACTGAGTCTATCTTTTCATATCTATCCACGACTAAGAGCCAGCTACGGCTCACTGGGCAGATGGGCACAGCCGGCACAAACCAACGAGAAAGTACAGAGTAGCGAAAGGTGCTACGCACTGGACTAAGACTGAAAAGACTCGACTTTGGATCCTTGTTAAACCACTCGCTCACTTAACCTAGCAAAGCCTCAGCTACACCACCCATAATCTAAAGACAGTAAAACGTCACCTATCTAATCAGTGCTGAAGGGATGTATCAGTGGGATCATGCATTTGAAAACAATTTTAAACTAAAGGTTTAAAGCATCATTCAGCTATTATTTCAGTTAGAAACTACCAGGATACCCCAAGACAGGAAAAATAGTGTTCCTCCATTTATTCATCTTTGAAGTTTTGCTATTTTCTTCTTCATTTCCTCTCTTTCTTCCTCTCTCCCTTTGTTTCTTCCTTCATTTAACAGGTATTTACTATGCTTCTACTATGTACCAGATATAGTTACTGTATCATCCGATATGAAATGGCACTAGTCCAAATTGAGAGATACTGTAAGAATAAAATATGTACTAGATTTTGAAGAGTTAAGATGAATAAAGGAATATAAAGTATCATGGTAATTTTTTATAATTGATTACATGTTGAGATGATAATATTTCAGACATATGGGTTAAATAAAATATATTATTAAAATTAATTTTGCCTCTTTCTTTTTACTTTCTCTTAATATAACAACTAGAAATGCTTAACTATATAGAGGCTCATTGTATTTCTATTGGATAGAGGTAGACTAGACCCTGAGGTCATATTAGGGAACAAGACCAAGTCTCTATCCTCACGGAGCTTATGTTTCAACACTTGTAGCACTAAAGTCTTCAGTAATCAGTAGCAAAGAAAAATTAACAACCAGCAACTGTGTGCAGAGAGGGGTCTGGGATGGAAGCCATACCCATAGCTGCCTACTTCCCTTAGTCCTCCACTCCAAAGGCAGGGCTCATGGTCCCCAGCGTAAGCAGTCAGGAAAATTGTGAAGTATGATTGTGACCATGTAAGGGAAGACTGTCTGTTCCCTGCTGAGTGCTTCTGAGAATAGGATCAATTTTAACCTGAATTTCTGAGGGAGAAAGCTTTTACTTCTGGGCATCAGTACTTTCGAGGCATCATTTTTTAGTAGGTTGGGGTGTGCCTCAGAAGCATTTTAAAAGGTTTCCCATTGTTGAAAGGTGCTTCTTAACAAAGACACCATCTCTGGGACTCTAACATCCTCCTTTATTGAGAGAGTCCTTTATCGCTGACCTCTCCACAAGGCTGATTAACCCTGCCTCTCCGCAATACCTTTCATTCCCCACATCACAGTCAGAGTGCTTCGAGATAAAGAGAGAAGCTGAATTAAACAACACAAGTCCATTACAGCAAGGCCGCAAGTCCCCACTGAGCTAAAGCAGACAGTCAAAGGAAACTCAAGTCGGGCTCACTACGCCAGTTAAATGTGCGGTTACTTGTGGTTTTAAGATTCTAAAGAATCTCTGGAAGTTGAGTTTAATTTAGAACAAATGGACCTATTTCAATAGCAGTTTACCACCAAAAGGCATGTTAAGCATTTGAATTGTATATTTTATGTGTTAGGAACTTACCTTTAATTCAAACCACAACATGGCCCCTACATCTTTCCTGCTGACTACACAGAAATCAACGCTTTTGAGAGATTCTCTATGCCATAAAAGACTCTACTGGGTGTACCAGGAAAGGCTTGAGGCTCCAGTTTCACGGGGGATGGTGTCGTTTCATGTCTGACCCACCTCTGTCCCTCTCAGTCGGGCGTGCCCCAGCCCTTCTGCCAACTCAAATGTTAGGCCTCCTTCAAGGCTGAGCCCCACTCCCAGGCCTCACACAAGCCCAGAATAATCTCCCTCCTTCATTCTCACAGGAGCCCTGATCAACCAAAATATTAGAGCCTAAGTTATTTTTTTCTCCTCTCTAGGGATTTTAAACCCCTGCAATTCAGAAAGAAAGCAAAGAAGAAAGTCAGCACGAAATCTCAAAATGCATCACCCTTCCTTTCATTCAGTTGAGATTTATCTGATCTTTACTCAGCAACAGAGACGTGCCTAACACCAGGGTTATAAAAAGGATGCACAGTCTGAATTCAAGAAATCCACAGTCTGGCTGAGAATAAAAACCAGTAAATAATGACCCTACCACCCAATGAAC
The DNA here is from genome assembly GCA_963575035.1 of Avahi laniger. Taxonomy (NCBI): domain Eukaryota; kingdom Metazoa; phylum Chordata; class Mammalia; order Primates; family Indriidae; genus Avahi; species Avahi laniger. Next base: position 3,250 of record CAUYSK010027887.1, read on the forward strand.
GCTGTGTTAAAGGTACTGGCAACGTTCTGTGGGAGCCCACAGGAGGGCCCTTCTTCCTGGGTGATTCGAAAAAGCCCCACAGAAAAGGTAACACAACAGCGGAGAATTGAAGAATGAATAGAAATTCACCAGGAAAAGCTGGAAAGGCATATTTCAAAGGCAGTAAAGCATGGTATATTAAGAGGAATAACAGACTGTGCTCAAAACCCTCACACAGAACCATTGTTTAAAAATCTTCCAATATCTTAAATTATTCATCTGGGCATTCGAGGTTCTACATAAACCAACCCACATCCAACTTTGCTACATTTCCCAACGTACAACATGGCAAGTAAGGATGGACTCTCCGGGACCAGCCTGGACTCAAGTCCCACTATTAACCTCAGACAAGTTTCTTAACCTATCTGTGCCTCAGTTACTTCAGCTGTAAAATGGGGATGACAATAGTACCTACCTCATAGGGTTATTATGTTATTGTTATGAGGAGATAATTATAACACAAGAAGCACTTAAGACCATTAGCACAAGTTAGACATCCAATAAATACTAGCTTTATTATTTACTGTTCCATGCTAGACACTGTACCAATCAAAAGTTCTTATCCCCCACACACACCCATGCCTCATTCCGAGGAACCTTCACAGGTCCCGATCCCACATAGCAAGACACTGCTTGAAGACCAGGCCCACATGAAGCCCCCACATCCCTCATTCACTGAGGAAACGAGTGTCTCTCTGTCCTCTAAACTCCCGGAGGGTTCCGCTGGGTCTCATCACTGTATTATCATTACGCCCGTGTCTGATTTCCCCTACAAGGTGATGGCTCTTCAAGAGCAGAAACTATCTCTTACTTACCTTACTCTTTCCCCGAGAACTGATGCAGTATCTTTCACAGATGGGCACCCGATATTTGCTGCTGAACAAAGTAAAATACTCTTCCCTTTAACTAAGTCAAGAACAGACTAGAGCTTCTAAAAGTGTTGTAACATCTGTCAAGTGATTCTTCCTAATGAAAACGCTTACCCAGAGAAAAACCCCGAGAGCAATTTTACACAGCTCAGTCATGAGTGAATCCCAAAGAAAGGTCAGGATAAGATGGTTTTCTTCTAGTGACTGACAACTGCCAAAGCTGAGCCACCTTCGGACTGCTGTTGGGCAAACAGTCTCTCTCCTTTCTTAATTCTCTGAACAAGCTCTAATGTAAATGTGTTTAGGCAATTGTTGCTTTTCTGTTACATATTTACAAAAGGTGGGACAAAGTTTCCATAGTAATATCATTTTCACTGCTTCTCTGGATTCTAAAGCCTATTCTACCTGGCGTTTACCACCCAAGTAAAGGAAGGCCAATCTAGAACCATCCCAAACACTTGACTTACGCAATGATAACGTCAACACCAAACTATACAGAACTCTTAACTTTGGTGCTCCTCTTCCTAGTGAAAGCACACAGAAAGACCATCTAGTCCAGAATCACCACTGTCCTTCGACCTTGTCCTAACTAGATGGCATAATTATTGCTAAGTATTACTTGACTAAAATTATAAACTTAAGCAGAAAAAATCTTAACTTGGATTGGCTTCCTCTTAAAATAGTAATATTTTGACATTTAAGCACACTCAAGGAATTCAAAGTCTTCATCTAGCATGCAGTATTCATGACTTTTCTAAAAAAAGAAGCTCAAAAAATTAAAGATAACAAAAAAAGGAGAAAATAGGATAAAACAGAGCTCAAACAGTATTGTTCTGTCTTTAAAATATATATATGCAATTATTTTCCATAATATAACAACAGATATCATGGATTCAAAAAGAAGGAATTGTGCATTAGAAAGGAAGTGAGGTTATCATACCAAAAATATATTCAGAGACAAGGGCACCAAGAATAAATAATGTGACCAGCACAAAGTCTATCAGAAATCTATAAAATTATCACATTGCAGTTGCAACAAAGTACCAAAGTAAGTGTTTTCAACTCAATAATAATGCTACTTTATAATAAAGATGATTTTGAATATTTCCAGGACCAAAAAGACCACAGGCAAAGGCAATGTACTGGAATAGCTTCTAAAACAAAAATATACCTGATTTTTTTTAAGCACTACAACTGTTTATACTTTATGTCAAGAAATACGAAAGTTGATCATTAAATAGCTCTATTTTGTATCTTTTAAAAAACTTTTTTAACATATCTATCACCATTATCCCAAATTTGACAAAATCACTATAAATTTACTATTTCCTCTATAATCTCGCTGCTTCCAAATACATTAAACAAGAACGATGGGAGGGGGGTTCAAACTCATGATATAAGTCATATCAATAAATGCCTTAGACTTTGTCCAAATGCCAATTGTGCTACAGTAGTAGTGGCCAATTATTAATATTCCCTTTTTCCCCCTCAGTTCTCCCAATTACAAGTGGGAAACTTCCATTTTTCCTCTCTTCTGAAATATGCTTTAAGAGGCTTACATTAGCAGCATATTAAGTGTTGCTAAGCTGCTAGTATTTAGCTGGTCTTCAAGAGCCACGGATTGTATGCTTGAACATGACAAAAACCATATATGTATTACGGTGATTAAGAGATCACACAGGGTTGGCCCTAAAAGGACTATAAAATAGCCGTGTTATCCCTACTCAACCTGAGATCATTTGCTTGCTTCCAAGGCTAACAGCTCTAGCTCTGTATCAAGGTCTACCACCCCCCACACTGTATAGATTTTAAATTTGTTCCACTCTCTTTTCCAAAAAACTTAACAGACCTGTATCCTATTCTCTTAAAGTCCTCTTCTCTAGACAAGCTAAACAGAGCTGGCATGCCAGAGGCAGACGACATCTCAAGATCTAACATCTTCAGTGACAACACAGTACTTAACAGCAGTCTTTGGAAAGCATCCCAAAATACCAGGTTGAATATGGAGCAATTTAGAGGCCTGTAAATTCTTGAGCATCCCTTAAGCAACAGCACTTAGGCAGCTGTCTATTCCACCTTTATGCAGGACTGAATCTGGGCTACGAAGGAGTTATAAAATGTGCATTACTTAGCAAAGCACAGGACAAGTTTTATGCCATGAAGAATACTCAATTAAAAGTTGTTTATAAGAGGCATTCAATTATCAGAGTATAAACATAAATAATGTAATTCCTAACTATCCAAGACTACATTAATGATTCAATATACCACCTTATACAGATGTACTACTTTATAATTTTTTAAACACTTTCCTGTCTATTATCTTACAAGTAAGATATCCTTAACACTTTCCTGTCTATTATCTTACAAGTAAGATATCCTTAACAACTCTGTGAAGTTTACATTTCCCAATTCCAGGTGAAGAAATTGGTGCTGTATTTAAATGACTTACCTAAATTAAAATGGCAACTCAGTAACTTCTGAATCCTAGATCAAGGAAATTTCTATTTTATATAATAGACCTAATGTGTTCATTGTCAAAAAGAAGGCACTTGAAAGAATATGGTAACAATAAATGCTCAAAATACAAAAAATAGTTAATCATTACATTTTATGCAATTGTTAGCCCCGTAACAAAAACATTTCAGTAGTATAAACACTGGAAAATACATAAATTACTACAAATTGTCTACCAAACCAAGCCAAAGAAAGTAAATATCATGAATACTTTTTTTTAAGACACAAGCTCTTGCTCTGTTGCCCAGGCTAGAGTGCAGTGGCACCATCATAGCTCACTGCAGCCTCAAACTCTTGGGCTCAAGCGATCCACCCACCTCAGCCTCTGGAGTAGCAAGGACCACAGGTATGTACCACCATGCCTGGCTAATTTTTAAATTTTTTTGTAGAGATGGGGCCTCACTATGTTGCCCAGGCTAGTCTTGAAATCCTAGCCTCAAGCAATCCTCCTGCCTCAGCTTCCTGAGTCGCTGGGATTGCAGGCGTGCGCCACCACACCCAGCTACACCACTAATACTTTCTAACATGAATGAAATCTATAACAAGAACACATTAGTTTTCAAATCACTGAAACATAACAGATACCACACACACACTTTCTTTTTTCTTTACACAGTTAACACTGAATTAGTGTTTTGCATCCCAAAGATTAGGTTAACAACAATGTGTGTCGATTAAAAGGCTTAAAGTAAATAAACTAAAAAGTCTCTACAGGATAAAAGTGGGTGATGCTTACCTCCAGTTCCTCCAGAAATGACAATAAAGAAAATGACATAAAAGAAAAATGGAAGAAAAGACAAAAGCATATGAGAGATGTCAACAAAATTCTGAAAGACAGAAACGCAATGCAAAACTGGCAACTGATTTAGCAAACTGGAGAGAGCTGAAAACTACGTGCTGGGAACAAGGGTGAGGAGTTCACCAGGAGGAAGTAAGTCTATTCACGACGCAAACTGTAGAAAGGCTGAGAACCTGAGGTACTAAGTGAGGGGTGAGGCTGAAAACACGGGGACCTGGATCAGTCAGGGGACTCCCAATGAAGTGGCAGGGCCCTGTACGATCGTCCAGAGGAGAAATGCCAGCCCCACACAGACAGAGCTTCTGATCAACCCTTAAACAAACTCTGCTGCCAGCGAAAAAGAACATTTCACAAGTATAAAGGGGATAATTTATCATGAAGACAAAACAATTATGAATTTGTATAAACCTCAAAAAACTGAAGAAAAAATAGACATAATTAATAGAAAAAGTGGACAAAGACACAACATTGTAGATTTCAACACCTCATCCCAGTAACCGATATAATAATTAGACCAAAAAAAAAAAAAAATCAAGAAAGACCTAGAAGATCTAAACAACACTATCATTACCTTGACCTAACTGACGTTCCCAGAAACATCTAATCACTGAAGACACATTCCTTTCAAATGCGCAGGGCACATTTCCCAAGACAGGCCATATACTGTGCTATAAATAAGTTTCAATAAACTTAAAAGGATTGAAATCCCACAAATATTCTCTGACCATAACAGAATTAAATTAGAAATCAATAACAATAGGATATCTAGGAAAATCTCAAATGTATGGAAATTAAACAACACACCACCTCTAAAGAGTTCACGGGTCAAAAGGGAAATCAAAAGAGAAATCAGAAAATATTTTGAACTAAATGACAACAAAAAGAAAACACAGAAAAATTTGTAGGACGCAGCTAAAACAAGTTCTTAGAGGAAATCTTATCATTTTAAATGTTGTAATGAAAGAAAATAAAAGATCTACCACAATGACGTAAGATTCTAGCTTCATAAGAGCAAACTAAACCCAAGATAGAAGGAAGAAAATAACAGAGAACAGAAATCAACAAAAGGAAAACCAGACAACAGAAAAAATTACCAAAGCCAAAAGCTGAGTCTTTAAAAGAACTGTAGCAACAAAACTGACAAAGTTCTAGTTAGACCAATCAAGAATAAAAAGACACAAAACACAAATCATCAATATCAGAAATGGAAAAAAAAAAAAAAACAGAACCTGTAGACATTTAAGAAGATTACAAGAGAATGTAACATATAACTTTGCACAAATTCAACAATTAACATGAAATGGACAAATTTTTTGAAAAATAGAACCTATCACAATTGACACAAGAAAGAGAAAATCTAAGTAGCCCTATATCTTTTAAGGCAATTGACTCTGTTATTTAAAATACTCCAAAAATGAAAACTCCAGGTCTAGATGGCTTCGCTGGTAAATTCTACCAAACATTCAAGAAAGAAATAACACCAAACTTACACAAATGTTTTCAGAAAATAGAAAAGGGATCACTGCCCAACTCATTTTATAAGGCTAGCATAATTCTGATACTAAACAAAAATGAAAATTACGGACTAGTATCCCTCATGAGTATAAACACAAAAATCTTTACCAAAACTTTAGCAAATCAAATCCAATAATGTATAAAAAGGTATATCATAAGCAAGTACAATTTATCCCAATAATGAAAGATTGGTTCAACACTGGAAAATCAATCAATCAATCAATGTAATACACCATATTGACAGAATAAAGGAGAAAACTCTCAGTTCAACCAATGTAGAAAAGGTATTTGACAACATCCAACAGCCATTCATGATAAAAACTCTCCACAAACTAGAAAGAGTTGAGAACTTTCTGAAATAATTAAGGAAAACTACAAAAAAGCCTAAAACCAATGTAAAACTTAAAGGCAAAAGACTGAATTATTCCCTCCCAAGAAGAAAAACAAGGCAAGAATGCTTTCTTTTACCACTTTCTAGGCAACACTATTCAGGCTCCTAGCCATTACAGTAAAGCAAGAAAAAGCGATGCAAAGGCATAAAGATCAGAAATGAAGAAGTAAAACCTCTTATCTGCAGATCATATGATCATTCATGTCAAAAACTCCGAGCATCCACAAAACTACAGCACTAGAAGTAATGAATTTAGCAAGATTGCAGGACACAAAGCTGATGTAAAAAAATCAAGTATGTTATTACATACTAGCAGCGGACAATTAGAAAATAAAATTATTTTAAATCTCACTCATGGGCATATGAATATATATATGGGAGATAGAGATATATATATATATATATATATATATATATATATATATATCCCGCCAAAATGGGGAAAAATAACCCAGGAAAGATGACAACACAGAATCCAGGAGAGAGAAGGAAAACGCCCTCAAGATGGCGGCACAGAGAAGTCCCTAAATGGCAGCTCTGCGGAGCACAGAAAGCCGTTCCAGAATCCTGCAGGAGACCATGCCAGAGAAAACCAGAACTGTTGAGTGCCCTAATCTCCTCCTCTACCATTTGGATTTTCATAGTTCTATAATAATGTTTACAGCAAAATTAAAGTTTGATAGACAGAAAGCTAAGCAAATTAAAAACAAAGTAACCACTACCTCTGAGGAGAAACAGCTGAAGAAAGAAAATGAGACCACTGAATATTCTGTGGCCACTGCCATCAACATTTAAATGATAACACCGTAAATAGTGAATGATGGCTTAATCAAAAATTAGATGAAATTATCACTGGGAGGATGGGGCAAGGGAAGCAGACAGGAGCTAAATCCTCACCTGCTGTAGGAAGAAGTCAAAACAGAATGTTTACAATTGAAAACCACAAGCTGTGGGGGTGAAAGTATATTATTTAGATGTATGCCGGAAGAAATGGCTAAAAAAAACCAAAAAACGACACCCCTTAAAGATAGACAGTCCCTCTGGAGAGAGGCAGGAAGGGTCAGCACAGGATTTTTTTCTTTTCAAGCCTTGTCTGACTGTTTTACTTACTATTTAAACTAGGCATATTATTACTCTGCTAACTGTAAAAACGAAATAAAAAATAATAAATATGTCAAATAAAAATCTATAATGTTGAACCTTGGGGCCTCTGTCAAGAAAATACTTTCAACTAAATTTGGTTTCTCTAGGCAAGTTTACAGAGAAAATCAGTTTGAATAAAACACATGAGAAATGTATACAAATGATTACAGAAAATTAAAACTCTTATACACTGAAGAGCAAGTGGTTCAATAAAAAGCATTTAGTAAAAGTTAAGACTATAGAAATGCTTATCCTGTATCAAATATCTCTGATGTCCGTACTGCAAATGCCAATCAAGTAAAGTAAGTAAAATATTTTTTCAAAAACATCTGCATCAGTCTCAAAAAATATACAATATGCCCCAAAGGCCCTTCTAGCCACTATCACAGGCATTCTATTTCAGATCTTTGGCTGCCCACAGTAACATGAAATATTTTCAAAGACTACATAAGAGCTCCAAAGACCAGTTCTTCACCTCCAGTGTGTCCTGAATGGACACATTCCCTGTCACTTCAAATAGAATGACTCTGAACCAGCAGTCCCCAATGTTTTTGGTACCAGGGACAGGTTTCATGGAAGACAATTTTTCCACGGACAGCAGGCGGAGGGATGGAGGTACAGGCACAGTGGAACTCTCTGGAACTCTGTGGCCTGTCCCTAACAAGCCATGGACCCCACAGGTCCACAGCCTGGGGGTTGGGGACCACAGCTCTAAACTCCTCTCCACTTGCTGTCTAGGGAATTAATTAATTATTAGTGTATCTTTTGCAAAACAGCTTTCAAGTCACAAAGATACCAGGAAGGGAAGGAAGAAAGGAAAAAGGAGAAAATACGATAACATTTTTGAAAAATATAAATTTACATTTTAAAACACATTTTTAACCCATTTCTCTAGTCAGGTGGCAGACTATCTGGAAACCCTAAAAAACCATTCACAGTTCCATCCAATGAGAAACATTTCAATTAAACAGAAAATATTATAATAATACACCAGACACTCAGGGGAACTGTACAGACGGTTTTTAAAGTAGATGCCATTCTATGGGGCAATCTCTCACTGAAGACATATGCCGCCCATGTACTCATTCCTGTGTTTGTAAAGCGTAATCTGTGATTACGCAATTGAACATTACAGTCACCCCAGGCCATTCTTTGTTTAAAAAGAAGTGTTTATGGCCATATGCTGCCAAACAACCATAATACCACTTAACCTTAGTTCAACTGCTGCTTGAATGAACTTGCTAGGGTTACACTAAAATTCAAATGCAAAACAAATACTAGGCCAAGGAATGTGATGTTGACATATTGAAAGACACATAAAAATTCCTTATATAATGCTCCTTAGTCACTAGGACAGAATGTACATGAATATTTAAATTCTACATGCTGAAAATTTTAATATAGAACACAGATAAAAATAACAAATTGTAAATTTTGGAAAAAGAAATGAATTCCTCTAAAAGGAATGTCATCTCAAAAAGCAGTCTTTTGTAGGTGGCAATAAAGTACAATGTCATTTCTGGATTCATCCCAGGAAATTAATCTGGATACAGGAGAAAAAGAAGAAACTGAGAATTTTGTTTAAATGCATTGTTTAGAGTAGACTGCCCTAGGTTCGATTTGAATCTATGCATATCAACAGCCATTAACAGTCACTACCACCCAGTCGCTTCCTGTGATCTAAACCCCACTTGTGGTATCAGACAAGTCCACGCAGGAAGGTGAGCCAACACACTCATGCTCTTCTATCAATCAACAAGTAGGTACTAGCCAAAAATATTTCCTTTAGAAAATGAAAACCAGGAATAAGACAGTATGATAACATCTGAACTGGTTTTTCCTATTTACTAACCCCTTAATAAAGAGTTCAGCCAGTAAGTCTGAGAGTGCATCAATAGATTTGTTTCAACCACTCAGCTACAATATTTCAAGTTTAAGATGCATCAAGAAGACTGGCTAAGGATTAAGAAGCTGACACCATTGTGTGGCCTCCAGACTATGCCACTTAGAACTGATTTATTTTATCATTCAAGTGAAATGTGACACAAAGGTATACAAAGAAAAGTGAAGCCATAACTTTGCTAACACTCCAATTATAATAATCACTATTGAGAAATAACCAGCCATAGCTCCTTAAAATAATTATGTCTGTAATAAAATAATAAGAACAGACATTTTAATGTGCTTAAAAAACTTTGAGGCTGCCTTCTGTGACTTTCATCAAGAAAGACAGACCTTACACCGGGCACAGTGGCTCACACCTGTAATCCCAGCACTCTGGGAGGCTGAGGCAGGAGGATGGCTTGAGCTCCAGAGTTCAAGACCAGCCTGAGCAAGAGTGAGACCTTGTCTCTACTTAAAAAAAAATAGAAAAAATTAGCCAGGCATGGTGGCGAGTGTCTGTAGTTCCAGCTACTCGGGAGGCTGAGGCAGGAGGATCGCTTGAGCCCAGGAGTTTGAGGTTGCTGTGAGCTAGGCTGACGCCAGGGCACTCTAGCCCAGGTAACACAGTGAGACTGTGTCTCAAAAAAAACAAATAGAGACAGACCATTTTAATCTTTCATCTGTCATGAATAACAGTCCATTCCGAAAATGTTCTCCTTATTACTCAAGGTAAGGGGAAGCATTACTAGAATTCCACTTCGCAATTCACTTAGATTACCACTGCTGAACTTTCTCACAGGTATTTCTAATTCACATTAATGTCATTCAGTATGATGGCTGCTAAGTATTAATATAAAGTGAACTATTAATACTTAGCCTGGTACTATTTTACCAGTGAGGAAACAGCATTATTTGTTAAGGTCATCCTGTTAGTTAACAAATAGAATTCAAGTAATCCTAACAATCTGGGAGGCCGAGGTGGAAGGATCGCTTGAAGTCAGGAGTTCCAGACCAGCCTAAGCAAGAGCAAGACCCTGTCTCTATTAAAAATAGAAAAATTAGCCGGGCACAGTGTCTCGCATCTATAATCCCAGGTACTCAGGAAGCTGAGGTAGGAGGACCGCTCGAACCTAGGTTGCAGTGAGCTATGATGATGTCACTGTACTCTAGGCAGGGCAACAGAATGGGACTCTGTCATTCATTCATTCATTCATACATACATACATATATAAATAAATGGAAGCCAAGATCAACTCTTCATTTAGTGGCCTTTTTCACTCCAAAATACTTTTATTATTAAATTCAGTAAATATTTGCCTTTATTACATATTAGCATATTGCTTTTATTATAAATACTTTTTAAAAAATGGATAATCCAGAGCATGAACTATTTCTTAAAGTATTACTGGTATTAAAAAGCAAGATACACAAATACAAGTAATTTAGAAAGTAAACCATGATATCATAGATGCAAGGTACCATCTCTGATCAGCAAAATTGTGCACGACTGTTTAGCATCAGAGTTGGAAGCAAGACCTTTGAATCCTAGATCTATAACTGACCTTGGGCAGGAGACTTGACCTCTGATTCTCCATTTCTAAATGCTTAACCTCAATAGCATCACCGATTTCACTGAGTTATTTGGAGGAAGAAATGAGATCATGTATGTAACAAGCTCTTAGCACACACATGTATAATAAGCTCTTAGTGCCCAGAATAGATAAGTATTGGCCATGACTATTGTGTTGCCATTATTGAGGGGTAAGTATACAGAAATCATGCTAAAGGAGTTAAACTTAAGCAATAACACACACTAGTCTCTAAAAGTCTATCCAAATAGTGAAATGAGAGTACCACAAAAATAAACAAAATATACAAAAACCATATGAAAAAGTTTGCTCAAAAAAAGGTCTAGTATATGTCACAACAATGAAAAGAAGTCTAAGTTCTATTCTGACTTGAGTAGAAAAGGTCTAAGATTTCATACTTAACCCTCAATATCTTGGAGATAGAATAAATCTACTAGTAAGAATTAACCAATGTTTTAATAAGAAAGGACTAAGAATGTTCATTAGCTTTTTTATAAAAGTAAAAAATTAGAAACAGGCTAAATGCCCATCGATACGGGAATACATGAAAAAAATTGTGCAGCTATTAAAACACTGAGAGGGATTTATATATCCTAACATGGAATGACCTAAGATATAGTGTTATATTTTAAAAAGGCACGAACACATAAAATAATACTGTTTATGTTAAGATGAACAAAAAATAGAAAGCTTATGCTATATATGCATATTTATGCACTTAAATGCATACACGAAAGGTTGAAAGTATGCAACTAATGGTGACCTTGGATATTACTCTGTATGATTCTGTGTTACTTGACTATTTCAGTGAGACTTTGTAATTATATTTATAATATTTAAACTGTATACTGTAATATTTAAGTAAATATTTAAGGTCTCGCATCTATAGTCCTTTCTTTGTATAAATACTTAAATATTTACTGTATACTGTAATATTTATTTATACTATATTTATAATATTTATGAACCTCAAGAAAAGTTAGCCAATAAATGCATTAGGTTAAAAATAAGTTTAAATAAGTTAAAAATAAGTAAAAATAATTTTAAAGAGCACCTTATACTTTACAAAATCCTTTTAACACATTACCTAATTTGATCCCCATAATATATTTCCAGAAATTAAGGTAACAGGATATTACTATCACTTTAAAAGTGAGAACAGACTCAAATATTTTCTAATTCAGTTAATAAATGCAGAGCCAAAACAGAAACAAAAGCTCTCTTGAGTCCTCAATAATATTTAACAGTATAAAGGGTTTCTAAAACCAAAAAGTTGGAGAGCCACTGCTGTACATAATGGGGAAGCCCTGAAGTGTCCTAGCAGGGAGAAACAGGAAAGCGAGGGATGGAAAGAAACTAGTTAAGAAGTAACCACAGGGTTACTTCTAGCCTGAAAGAGACTGGAAAGAAATTAGGTCCACACATCTGCAGCTTCTTATAAATCCCAAGCCAGTTTCCCTCCACTGGGGTGTCACTTTGTCGGTACATTAAAGTTTTGCAAACTAACTTCTGGTAATGTAGTTAGGAAACTAAAACTGCTATAGGAGTCATCCTACAATGCATTACCGCTAAGTGATTTCTGCATTATTCACTCAGTTGCCACTTGTGCCTTTTCAAATGATGCCAACCATTTAAAATTGACTTTTCTGCATTTTAAACTTGAAAAGTAACCATCCTGAAGAGGGACAAAAACTAATTTACAAGTGACTCAATACCTCATGATCAGTTAGGAAAATTAGGTAATTGTTTAAAAAGCCAATATATTACTTCTCTGAAGTATGCTTTCACTTGTATCCAGAAACACTGTGACAATCCCAACTCAGCACAATTTTTCCATGCAATGTGGTTTTCTGGAGTAAGGGAGTGGGGAGGCAGCTATTTGTTTCTGTCTTTGTTCAGCACAGTTCCCTCTCCTCCTGGGGAAAATTCATTTCTAAATACAAGCCCTGTAAATTTCAAATGATTTTCAAATGCAGATCTTTTTCTATAATCTTCTCATGCCCAGAACTGTTACAGTACTTTAGTATGCCACAGAGGTAGGGAAATTATTCTTAAAAATCATCCATGCCTTTAAGCTTTAAGTAAATAGAAAACAGATATATAGGTAGATTGATGATAGATTGATCAATCAATCAATCATAGGATGGAGGTGATCAGTATTAGAAGGATGATGTCCTCACCAAAAACCTTAAAATACCTTAAAAACATTGTAAGGCATTTTAAATGAGCATGTGTGTTTTAATTGCCATCATATATTGCTTCTCTCATTGTCGTAAGTAGCCAACCTCACTGACATCTTTTAGCTAATATCAAACAGATGGATATCTGTCTGGAGAATTAGATTTGCTACCTTTTTAAAAATTCATCTACACTTCTGTTCCAGAAGTCTGGGAAACTCCAGACCTGTGCAAAAGTAGCTGTGTATTATTAAGATAAAATAAAACTAGTTCCTTACCTGAAAGTATAGTCCTTCGATTCTACTTTTTGTAAAAATCTTGGAAATTAGGTTACAGTCAGTACTGCAGGAGGTTCGAATTTGAAATTTCACCTATGGATTGAAAAGGGGGAAATAATTAATTTGAAATACATGCACAATGCAGATAAAAATAAAAATTTGATCAAAGATGAAATTTTCGTAAACTTGTTAAAGCCAAATGGTTTCTGCAGGAAACCTGTTTTCTGTGACTCAAATCCAAAATGGAAAACGTGGGTGGTTCTTCCTGTCTTACTATTAGAGTCAGCCAATTGGCTGGTGAAGCTTTCACACAACTTCAGCTCAAACTCCAGCCTTCCATCTGCTCTAACACTGCCATACCTTAGCGGAATGGGAGAGGAATAAAGGGTTTCTTCAGCCTCAAAGCAAGTCTTTCATGGGGAACCTTTGGTTTATTCTATCTAAACTACATTTGAGCAAACTGCCAAGTTTTTCAAAATTTTAAATCCAAAAGATATGAAAAATAATGAGAGCTAAACCGCAGAATAACTCAAGAACTTTAAAGTTCTCTCTGACTTTGGAGCTGATTCCTAAAAAATGACAACTGATCTCTCTCAGGTACTCAGCTAAAGCAGCAACGCTCAAGCACAGCAGAAGCTCCGGCCCAGTTACGGTGACCACAGCTGCATCTCTTCCACCCACATGGCACTGACTGCCAAGACGTGCCTGCCAAGAGAGACCATCTCTGAACTTCTAAACAAGTGACTCTGCCAGAATGGGACACAAATCCAAAATTTCTGTAAGCTATTTCTGCATATCCACGTAAAGCTGGTAAACTAGCTAACGTGACAGAGATTAAACCGAAAACACAATACCCAACGGTATGCCTCCAGTGAGAGAAAGACCACAAGCACGTGAGACTGGCGTGGTAAAATAATCACGCCTACGTGGCTGCCCAACTGAATCTTAAATCCTTAAATCACTGGAAAACCTGCGAATACAAGACAATAAAAACTCAGACAGCTGCTTCCAATGGTAATATAAGGACTCCACGTGGCAAACTGCTCAGGGGTAGTAACTATCCAGTTCCTAAAGATTCCAGGCCCAATTTGAAAATTCCTCATGTCTCAGGAGGCCTTTTTCTCAAAGATGCTAAAAGGCTCATACAGTTCACCCTGCTTAGCAGAAAAAGGCCCCGTACGGGCCACCAGTGACTGCTCAGCAAGTTCTTATGGAATGATTCCTCAAGTAGTCACATAGGAAAACTCACTGACCAGGCTAAAGTCAGGGGCCCAGACTCCTAGAGACTCACGTCAAGGGAACTATTTCACATAGCAACAATGAGAGGTGAAACACGCACACTATTCTACCCGCATGGAGGCGCGAGGCATATCAGGAGCAAATACAGATCATAAGCTTTTAGAGCCAGAACCCCATTACCACCGTAATACTCAAAAATTTTACAGATAAAATGAAGTCAAAACCTCCTGACTGCCAGCTCAGTGTTCTTAACATTATACCTGCTTCTAATCAATTGTGAAAACTATTAATATATTTTGGAGCATAATGAAATCGAGTTACAAATCAACTGCATGATACATATCTCATCGAACCATGTGTTGCAAAGAACCATTTAAATAAAAGATTAAGAAGAAAAACCCCCTAGTGTATCCTCAGCTAAGGACAGGGGAGGGATACGGTCGGGTTGGCTCTCTCCACACAAGTCTGGTCTGATTTTGTCCTCAGGAAAAGTATATACAAACTGTATATACAAATCATCTCTCTCTTTCCTAAAACTGGTCACTTCTGAAACCAGTACATCTAGCAAAAAGATACAAAATATGATGTCTTACTACCCTTACACAGAATGTTGAGATGGCAAAAATAGAAACCCTTTCTTTTCAAGTTGAGGTTTAAAATATTTTCTAAATAAGGTATATTACCTGTACTATAATTAATTTTTTCTAATATAACATATTTAACTTCAGAACAGACCAAGTAGATATATTTCCCCATTGTAGTTTTCTTTAAAACTTTTATTTTTTTTAAGTTTTATTAAAAGTTCTAAGACAATAACCTAAGGGGATTGTTGATGCTGTTCATTTTCTCAGCTCCCAAATGACAATTCCTCGAGTAAGCATATTTTTGCAAGACTAAAAAAATACACGTGCTTATACACATACAAAGAGAAAGACATAAATAATTTGTATGAGATGAAATAGCTGCATGACTTTTTGAAATTTTGAAGATAAAATACAGATCTTGAAACCTAATTCATAATTCAAACAAACAAACTTCATAATTGTTCCCTGGATTATCTACAAAGAGAGGCTTGCACACTCCTCTCCTATTAAGGATACTTCAGTGAAAATTTGTGACAAAAATTAGTCTCAGTTCTGCCATTAACTAGCTGTGTGACACTAGGCAAGTCAATTAAGCTTTGGACTCAGGCTTATATAAAAAGCTAGTGCATTTGTTTTCTAAGGTATTTTCTAGGTTTCTTAACATCTTCCTAAGATATTATCTATCATCTTTATTTCCCTAGAATTCTAAATCTTTAGATAATATCTTTAAATAATAAAAATGAACCTTTATAAACTACCTTATTGCCCTCAATAGGAGACTACCACCAGCTTAACCAAATGAAAATTTTAGAGCATTGTAGACTTTATCTTCATAAAGTGTATCTCCGTGGCTCATGTTTTAGCTTTTCCAAAAAAGCTTAGAGTATGAAATATACCATCACATATGATGACTCTGCCAAGATGGAAGATCCTGATTTCTCCTTTGTCCCTCCCTCATCCCTCCTCCATCACCTCAGTACCCCAATACTCTGAACCCCAACTTTTTTGGCCACAACGTAGACAATGAAAACCTCTTAAACCAGTTATGTTTAAAACCAGCTATGTGTCCGAGTCTATATTTGAGAATCTCCGTATGCATTTTTATCATTTAGTACTCTAGATTTTAATATCTAAAGAATTTGTTCCACTGATCATATCTGCATAATTTAATGATTTTTTTCACCTGAATCCAGGCTCCTTGTTTACTGCCATATAAGCAAGGGGATTCCAGAAAACTATACATGACACAATTCATACACTTATTTTTTTTACATACTAACTGATGGCTTTGCCATCCCCAATAAGTCAATGAATAAAATAATCGCTAGGACTGAGAATCTGTCATTTTACTAGTAAGAACTGAAAAAATTAGCTGCTTTTGCCAAGCTCATTCATTCGACACATATTTATTATCTACCATGTGACAGGTACTCTTTATTCTTCCTGCTGGAAATACGCACTCACAAAAGTCTCTGCCTTCATGGAGCTTGTGCTCTAACGGTGCAGGCACGATTAACATAATAGACAAATTATATGGGGGAGATGTAAAGATATGGTTAGAGGGGATATGTGTTACTAAAAAGAAAAAGGACAAGCTAGCAGGATAAGGGGATTCGGGAGTAAACAGAGGGCAGGTGGGTTGCAATCTTACACAGAGTGTGGTCAAGGTAAGACTCCCTGCAAAGGCAGCAGCTGAGCAAAGACGTGAAGGAGAAGATGAAGGGCGCCAGATCAAAGTTCCCTCGTAATTCTAAACTTGAACTGACTGCGTGTGTAATGGCAAATGCTTTAGCGAAAGTGTTGCACGTGAGCAAATTTATGAGCAACCCAGAAGAGTAAATATGGAAGAGAGCTGTGTGTAAACATTCTTCATTTTTGCAGCTTAGTTTACCAAGTGAAACTTACATCTTCCATTAGGCATGCTCAGTGTGTTTTCCCCCAAGTGCTGTTTTGAACAAAACTCTTATTTCTGCAATTGATTTTCCTCACAACTCATGAACAAATGTCCAGGTGTTCACTGGATACATAAAGGAGCACCAGTGTTTCCCAACCAGCTAGAACTCCACTGAGACATCCTGACTACTACATCAGGACTCAGATCTCAGGATGGGGAATCGGGAGGCACTGAAGCTTTTTCCCAGTATGGGGAAACCTCTGCTTTCCTAGAGGATTTAGTGGGAAAAGACTGGGCTGTGAAATCAGAGGCCTTAGCACCAACCAGCTGTATAATCCTGAGCAAATTGTTTCATCCCCTGGGCTTTGGTTTCCTGAACTATAAAATCAGGGTACTGGACCACATGATTTCTGAGTCCTTTTTAGGGCTCAGTCTATTTCAGAAAAAAACTTTAGATAAATAACTATACATTAAAAGGCCAGGCATGGTGGCTCACATGGGTAATCGCAGCACTTTGGGAGGCCAAGGCAGGAGGATCACTTGAGCCCAGGAGTCTGAAGCTACAGTGAGCTATTATGACACCACTGCACTCCAGCCTGGGTGGCAGAGTGAGACCCTGTCTCCAAAAATAAAAATAGTTACAATAATGTTATGCTTTCTAATTCCACTAACCCATCATCACAGATTCATATTAACTTATCCTTCAAATAACAGTAATGAATTTATACTGACCCATTCATAAAGTTGCAACTCTTTCTATGATTAAAAGAGCAAACTCACAAGAACGGGTCTTGACTTGTCATGGTATTCGCCAATCATAAAAGAACCCCAAATTTCTCTCATCCTTGGCTTTACTATTAACACACTCTTGCTAGATTAAATAGAATTCTAAAGTAACACAACCATGAAACTGCTGGAATTTTAAACATTCTTTATGATCACCCCCCCAATAACAAATATGTTTTTAATAGTAAGTTTCCTTAAAAGTTTCACTCACAATCTTATAATATTGATTATAATTATATTAGTAATTACTATTATTTTATATAGGTGCTATAATGAGCATCCATTATTCATGGAGCCCAAAATCATCTTTGTTCCATTTTCACCACAGTTCCTTACTTTGTAAAGCTCACCTTCCCAGTATAGAATGGAAAAAAGAAAGCAAATAAACAAACTGGGAATAGGAAGATTATGTCCTGCCTTCCTCGCCCCATGGTACAGACAGACATGTGAATTAGGTTCCACCAACCAGACACACCACATGGGACTCCTTCAGAACAGAGCCACATGGGAAAAGAAGTGGGCCAGCCAGGTGTGCAGCAACCACTTTGTTCTGACTTCCTGATTTGGAATATCCTGACTGCACCAAGACAGGAGCTCCTTGGCGGGCCAGGTCCACGGTGCAGAACTCGCAATGATTCCCAGAAACTGAGCCTATAGTCTCTTTTGTCAGCCCTCACCGTGATTTGCTAAACTAGCCATCACCCTTAATAAATCACCTTCTGCTTACACTAACTAGAATACATCTTAGTCTCTGTAACTAAAAACCTTGACCAATATGCACAGCAAATATTCATTTCATTATTTCTACATATAAGAGCTGAGATTGAAAAGAAACAAGTAACACATAGAACATTCCACCATGAGCCAAGAGTTCTTTTGTTTCCAGCCAGGGCTCACATCCACAATCAACAGTTCCAACCTTTCCTTCTATGTACTTTCTCAAAAATTTCATCACCTCTGCCATGCAAGGAGAAGAAAATTGTTTTTCCCTAACTAATTTTCTATCAATAAAGAGTTACGATGACAGTAACTTGGCAAGATACTTAAGAACAAGATACAATAAACATCACTTTCTATACCGGCTCAAGTTTATGGAGAATCCTGCAGTGTTAGGTAGCACTGTCAGAACTTTCCCAAACTGCAGGCAGGCTGATCTAACGCTGTGTTTGAATGCCAAAGTGATCAGCACGTTGCGCCAAGGCATAACTTAATGCACAAAGCAGCAGTGAACTTTTTACTGATTTTCTCCATCCCTCAGGGTAAGATAATCATGTCAAAATCACAGACACATCAGGTAACTAAAACACAACACTAATACCTAACACCAAAAGCAGGCGGGAAACACTAAGAAGTGATTATGCATGTTAAAATTCCCTTCCTGGTATAAAGACATTAAATCCCATAAAATCAGTTGGCAGAGATGGAAAAATTAAACCACTGTTAATAATACTGGTCTCTAAAATAGCAATAGAATCTTACGAGGGAGATTTGATGTCTTTGAATACTCAAATTACTCTGTACTATCAAACTGTACAAATATTTTTCAGTTAACACCCAAAGCAAAACTTCATCAAAGATCGCTTACACACCTCTGAAGCCAATTAGCGACACTGATAATTCACTCAGTGCATGCCAACATTCTGCCAAAAAGAAAGTAGGTGTTTAATGCAACGGAAAGTACACGTATGCATCGACAGGGTGGTTCAAGACAAGCCCGCTCATGTCAGCAGCCACCAGGCTCCGGGTCGCCAGGCACTCAGACCAGCTCTCCTTGGTCCCCACGGTGCCTCCTCCCCGCCTCCCTCTGCCCAAGTTGCTTTTATCAAACACTTCATAGTGCACTTAGCTTTGGCACCGATGGTGGGGAGAATGGGAATACACAAAACTCAAAACATAGACTGTATTTTTCCCTAAGAAAAAGGCAAATCAATTTGCTCAAGGAAACTCAGAGCTTGGCTACTTCAAAACAAAATTTTAGAACAACTTCATGGAGTTAGTAACTAGGTGACTATCAGGCTTTACTACGATTACACACGTACCGTATGTGTCCTTGGATGCATACGCCACCCTCACTCCTTCTTTTTTCTCTCTCTTTTTTGTAAATGAAGTATTTCTAGGCTAGAAATGACACGTGGCCTACTTTAATTTTCTTTGTTTCTCGTAGTTAGCCGCTTATCTCAATCTTACTGTGAGTTTAAGGATATGCTGCTCATTTATCAAGAGTGTCAAAATCAAAGGCTACCTACATAACACTACTGTTCAGTGATTCCCAGATCTGGTCTGCAAAACAATATGGACTTGTAGGACCTCAGAGGGATGAAAAAAAAAAGAATTTGCGTGAATATTTTATAAAGTTAAATTTATCCAACTTAAAGGATTGTCATTTATTCTAAGATTATGCTTTTCCCTATTCTTTTGGTATTCACATGGCCTTTCTTTATAAAATGCTGGAAAATTGTTTAAATTACATCTGTAACACGCAAACACACGCGCACCACTGCTCCACATCTTCTGCACCTTCCCCGTCTCCAACATCCCAGCTCTCTCCCTTCCAGTTGCTCAGGCAAAAAATAAAAATAAATACTAAAATAAAACCTAGTGCCATTCTTGACTGCTCTCTTTCACACCTCACTTCCAGACCATGAGCTACGCACTCAAATCCTATCGCTCGCTATTCGACCGGCCCATTTCTCAACGCCACGGGGTCTAAGTCACCAGCGTCACTCCCTGGGACCCCTGCAACAGCCTCCTACTGGGCTCCCTCCCGAGAACCACCCCCATCAGTCGACTCTCCACACAGCAGCCCAGCGATCCTGCTAAAGCCTTGGCCTGGGTCCTGTCTCTTCTGCTCAAAACCCTTCAGGAGTCTCACATGAGTAGGAGGATACCCGCTGCCTCGATGTGTCTCTCTGAGCTCACCCCCTCCCAGGTGCCTGGCCTTTAAGGTCATCACACCTGCTGTCTCTCTGGCCTGAAATGTCTCCCCCAGACACCAGCGTGATGAGGGACCTTACTTCTTCAGGTCATTACTTAAAATTCATCTTTATCTTTGTGACCTGGGAATAAGCAAAAATTTCTTAAAACAGGACATTAAGAGAGCTGAAAAGGCAAGACAGCAAGTGGGAGAACATATTTGTGACGTACATATGCAACAGAGGACTCATCTAGAATAGATTAAAAAAACCTATAAATCAACAGAGGTATTTATTAGCTTGATTTGATGATTTATTAATAAGGAAAGTGATATTTATTAGTTTGATTTATTTATTATTTGCACACAATGAAATTCACTCTTTTTAGTGTACTGTTCCTCCATGGGTTTTGACAAATGCATATGGTTCATGTAACCACCACAATAAAAATACAGACCACTTGCATCACTCCGAAAAGTGGTATCAAAATGGCCAGTAAATATGAATTGGTGCTCAAATGCATTGGTCTTCCACAATGGAGTATCTCTACACAACCACCAGAATAGCTGAGGTTAAATGGCAGGCAATACCCAATGTTGACAAGAATGTGGAGCTCGCATATGCTGCTAATGGGCATGTAAATCGATGTAATCACTTTGAAAAACTGTTTCTCACTATCTAACTAAGTGAATATACATGTAATTATGACCTAGCAATTATACTCCTAATTATATCCCTATGGATGTCTTCAATAAAAAGATATATACAAGAATGTTCACGGCAGCACTACTCACTAGCCAGAGATGGAAGACAGTAAATTTGTGGTATCACCATACAATTTAATACTCTACAGCAACAAAAATGAGCATAGATGAATCTCATCAACACAATGCTAAGTGAAAGAAGCCAGAAACAAAAGAATATATTAAATATTATGCATAATTACATTAATATAAAGCTCATAAACAGGTAGCACTAAGACAGGTGTTAGCAGTCAGGAGGTAATGCTTTGACTGGGAAAAGGGGTAACCAGGCCTTCTGAGGGGCAGTAATACTCTGTTTATCTGAGTACTAATTACACAAATGTATTCACTTTGTAAAAATTCATCCCAAGGTACATTTGTGCTTTTTGCAGTTTTTTGTATGTTTGTTTTCCTACAATAAAAAGTTGTTTGTTTGCAGA
The DNA here is from genome assembly GCA_963575035.1 of Avahi laniger. NCBI lineage: Eukaryota > Metazoa > Chordata > Mammalia > Primates > Indriidae > Avahi > Avahi laniger. The sequence continues at coordinate 25,049 of CAUYSK010027887.1, forward strand.
GACAGGGTCTCACTCTGTCATTCAGCTGGAGTGCAGTGGCATGATCATAGCTCACTATGGCCCTCAACTCCTAGGCTCAAGCAATCCTCCCACCTCAGCCTCCTGAGTAACCAGAACTATAGGTAAAGTTTGTTTGTTTTTTTAAACCACCTTCTCAATGAGGCTTTCTTTGGCCACTCTTTCTAAAAGTTCCACCCTCCCGATACTTCACATTCTTCTTCCTTCTTATTTTTCCTCTTTCATGCCTGTCAATACCTAACACACTACCTTACATACTAAATATATTTTACAAATTTACCTTGCTTACAGTCTGTCTCTGCCCACTAATCTGTGAGCTCCATGAACACAGATATTTTGTCCATTTGCTGGGTACTAAGTACCCAGTACCTAGAACACCTGGAAGACTGCACTCTCTCAATAAATATAGTTTTAATTAATTTATTAATTATATAACATTGCCCAATTTAGTATGTTTAACTACGTTTCTGGATTCAAGCCACAAATTCATTTTTTTTTTTTTTTGCTCAGTCAAAAAACAGCTTCTAATCAAACCATAAATTCTTGCAGTCGTCTTGTGCTTAAACTATACGCCAGCTGTTGTTCTCGGTTGAACACTTCTCAACATGGTTTTGCAACCTTCCATCTTCCTGATGATCCTTTGGATGCTCAAGTTTTTCTAATTTTCAGATCAGATTCTGACCCGTTTATCACACAACAGAACACTCTGAACTCCATAACATCTATTTTTATGAAGCCTAAGGCGACACTAACCATTTCTCAGTCATATCCACCCTATTGACTCATACTGAGTTTAGGAAAAACTAAAAGTAACAAAGAAAGCAAATTCTAACTTTTTTCCTTCACGTAAACATAAACCAAGAAATATTCCCATTCTATCGTGGCACCTTTGGTGTCTAGTCCTAAATGCAGAATTTCTCAAGCATCTCCGCCTATTCCTATTGTAAGTTTTAGCCATTCCGATAGCTGAGTTCTTTTAAAGCAGTATTTCTCAACTTTTTCCATCATCGTTCCCCTAAAGAAACTTTTTAAGCATTTTTTCTCAATCACCCTCCCCCATGAGATTTTATGTAATTATACAGTGCTTTCAACAGAAAACCCCAGAATCAATTTCACCTCTTTGAAATTTTATGGATTTTATGAAGCATAGTTTAAAACCTTGATTCTGTCAACTACATTATCCTCCCTTTCTCACTGCACTTCACATGTAAATATGTCAACAATAAAATCATTTCAAAGATCACAGAAGTCAAATACGGAGTGCAACAGCACAAGAGGAAATGCTTCTCTCCTAGCTCATGCAGATGCATCAAATCCACTGACTTTGTTTTTGGGGGGTTGTTTGTTTGTTTTTAAGACAGGGTCTTGCTACATAGTCCAGGCTGGTCTCAAGCTCCTGGGCTCAAGCGGTCCTTCTACCTCAGCCTCCCGAGTAGCTGGGACTACAGGCATGTGCCACCACACCCGGCTTCCATTGTTTTTAAAGTATACTTGTTCAACAAGCTACAGATCCACCTAATATCCAATTCACATTTTCCCATCTTGTTCACAAGGATAGCATTTTGTTAAACTAAACATTTTGTTGAAATCAAGAGACAGCATTCCCTTAACTAATAATCTAGTTAGCCTGTTTAGAATCTATTTTAGAAAGAAAACAAGATTATCAGAGAATGACTTATTTTAGTCTCTCCTAAATCTCCTTGGAATCTGTTCCCTTTCTTGGCCTCCTGGAACATACTATCTTCGTTCAGGACCATTGTAATTCCTGCCTTCACTTTCTTAAGAGTTTCCTCTGTGACTGGTCTCAGATCAGCATTTTTTATTTTCCACATGATGAGCAAGCTTTTTAAATGTAAATCTGACCATTCTCTTCGCTGGATATTTAAAATCTTTCCAGGTCTCTTCAGGGCTATATAAAATGAAAGTCCCAGTCCTCAGCATGATGTGCAAAGCCTTTAGTGGCAACATCCTCTCACTTCTAGAAAGCTCTTTTTTTTTTTTTTTTTTTTGAGACAGAGTCTCACTCTGTTGCCTGGGCTAGAGTGCCGTGGCATCAGCCTAGCTCACAGCAGCCTCAAACTCCTGGGCTCAAGCAATCCTCCTGCCTCAGCCTCCCGAGTAGCTGGGACTACAGGCATGCACCACCATGCCCAGCTAATTTTTTCTATATATTTATTTTTAGTTGTCCAGATAATTTCTTTCTATTTTTAGTAGAGACGGGGTCTCACTCTTGCTCAGGCTGGTCACAAACTCCTGACCTTGAGCGATCCACCCTCCTAGAAACCTTTTTCATAATCACTTTACCCCTTCTAGCAAAAATGCTTACGCCCAAGCCTCAGCTCCTGCCTGCCCTCGCTACCCTACACCACTTTCCCTTAGTCTCTTCGTATTTTACAAGCAGTGTCACTTCTTTGAAAGCAGGTCCTATTCTTCCGTTCTCCCCCATGTCACAAGAGCACTTCATAACCAGCTTCCCAGGCACTATGGATATATTTGGGGATCACTCGCTAGTCCACCTGCTTCCTCCACGATTGAACCATTCAAGAAATATGTGCAAAGAAATGCACTAAGGATACTTGCTACAAGCTAACCTCCTAAACTGAGGACTTGACATTTACCTTGGCACTAGGAGTACCAGAAACCCACAGGAATTGGAAGCCCAGAAAATGTTTTTTTGGTTTTCTTAGATGTTCTCGCTCTGTCACCCAGGCTGGA
>CAUYSK010027889.1:0-82551 GCA_963575035.1 Avahi laniger
TATCTCTCCACATCCACGCCAATATTTATTGTTTTGGGACTTTTTGCTAGAGGCCAGTCTCACTGGAGATAAGTGATATCTCATTGTGATTTTCATTTGCATTTCCCTGATGATTAGAGATGTTGAGCATTTTTTCATATGTTTTTTGGCCATCATTCTGTCTTCTTTTGCAAAGTTTCTGTTCATCTCCTTTACCCACTATTTATTTGGAAACATTTTTGGAAACTATAAATAATGCTGTAAAAAACTTTATTATAAAAGAAGTTTTATTGTGTTTTGCATTGGTTTGTTGTTGAATTTCATTTGTGCTACTTGTATAATTAGAAAGAATTAAATACTGCTGCAAGGAAAAGAAAACATTGATCTAACAGAGGTTTAAAAAATATAAAGTTTTTGTTTGAAGATGACATGATTATTTACATAGAAAATCTTAGGGAATTTACAAAACAAGTAAAACTAATAAATTTATTTCACAAGATGAGACCATATAAAATAAATATATGAAAATCAATTGTATTTTATGCACTAGCAGCAAACAGTTGAAAATGGAATTAAACAAAAACAATTAAATTTACAATAATATAAAAAATATGAAATGTTTAGGATTTAATTTATAAATAAAATATGTGCAAGACATTTACATTGAAAATTATAAAATACTTCTGAGAGAAATTGCAAAATATCCAAATAAAAAAATACACCATTTTTATGGATTGAATACTGAATATTTTTAATATGGCAATTCTCTCCAAACTACTCTATAGATTCAACATAATTCCAATTAAAGTCATACCAGGGTTTTTATAGAAATTGACAAGCTGATTCTAAAATATATATAGTGATGCAAAGGATTTATATAGCTAAATAAATCCTGAGGAAGAAGAAAAATGTTAGAAGACTGAAACTATCTAAATCAAGACTTACTATAACACTATAGTAATCACAAAGTGTAGTGCTGGTATAAGGATCAACGAATAGATCAACGGAACAAAATAGAGAGTCTAGAAATAGACCTACAGTTATTGTCACTTGACTTTGACAAATGTACCAGAGTAATCCAATGGGGAAAGAAAAATCTTTCCAGCTAATTGGGCTAGAACAACTAAATATCCATATGGAAAACAATAAACTTTGACCACTTACCTCATATCATATGCAAAAACTAATTCAAAATAGATTATAGACCTAACTGTAAAAGGTAAAATTATAAAGCTTCTTGGATAAATCATAAAAGAATATCTTTGCAATTTGGAGGTAGGCAAAGTTTCTTTCAGACTGGTTACAGAAATAGTGACCACAAATGAGGAAAATGTTATAAATAGACTTCATCTAAATGAAAAATGTTTGATCATCAAAAGATATCATTAAGAAAATTTATAATAAGCCATAGATGAGAAAACAATATTTGCTAAATAAGTATCTGACAAACTCAACAACTCAATACAAAAATCAAACAACTAAATACATAAATGGGAAACACATGAGAACAAGAACGATACATGTATGGCCAATACACATGTAAAAAGATGCTTAACATCATTAGCTATCAAGGAAATGCAAATTAAAACCACAATGGGATAGCACTTCACGCTCACTAACGTGGCTAAAATTAAAAAAGGTAACACCGAATGTTGGTTAAGATATGGAATCAGCATACGTTGTTGGTAGGAATGTAAAATGGTGTGACTACTCAGAAAAATATCTGATAGTTTCTTACCAAACTGAGCATATACCCATTTGTGATGGTTAATTTTATGTGTCAACCTGGCTAGGCCATGGTAGCCAGACGTTTAGTCAAACACTAATTTAGATATTGCTGTGAAGGCATTTTTTAGATGAGATTAGCATTTACACCAGTAGACTTTGAGTAAAGCAGATGACCTTCCATAATGCGGGTGGGCCTCATTCAATCAGGTGAAGGCCTTAAGAGAAAAGACTGATGTTCCTGTGGAAGGAAGAAGAAATTATGCCGGCAGATTGCCTTCAGACTTGAGCTGCAACATCAACTTTTCCCTGTGATCTGTCCTACAGGTACTTGATTTGCCAGCCCTGACAATCACATGAGGCAATTCCTTAACATGAATTTTCCTTCCTCTCTCTCTCTCTCCCTCTCCCTCCCCCCAGCGTGCACACGTGCACAGACACACACACACACACACACACACACACACACACACCCCCCATTGGTTCTGTTTCTCTAGAAAATCCAATACACTATTCTATGACCCAGCAATTCTATGTAAGAAAATGAAATCAAATGTCCATAAAACTTGTCATTCTAGACTTTTCATATTATGCAGAAATTGGAAACAGACCAGATGACCATCCATAGGAGAACAAATAAACAAACCATAGCATAGTCATACAATGGAATACTACCTACCAATGGAAATGCATGAACTCCTGATAAACACAACAACATGGTTTAATCACAAGCACAGTTTTCTGAGAGAAAAAAGCCTTACACAAGAGTATTTAAGACATGATTCCACTTTCTAAACTGCCAGAATAGGGAAAACTAATCTATGGTGAAAAAAAATTAGAACAAAGGAAAAAAAGACATTCTGTAATAAAGACATCCACACTGAAATGTTTATAGCAGCACAATTCACAATTGCAAAGATGTGGAAACAACCCAAGTGCCCATCAATACATGAGTGGATTAATAAAATGTGGGCTATGTATACCATGGAGTACTATTCAGCCACAAAAAACAATGGTGATCTAGCACCTCGTGTATTATCCTGGATAGAGTTGGAACCTATTCTACTAAGTGAAGTATCCCAAGAATGGAAAAACAAGCACCACATGTACTCACCATCAAATTGGTGCTAATCAACAAACACTTATGTGCACATATGGTAGTAGCATTCATCGGGTGTCGGGCAGGTGGGAGGAGGAGGAGGGGATGAGTATATTACACCTAATGGGTGTGGTGCACACCGTCTGCGGATGGACACGCTTGCAGCTTTGACTTGGGTGGGGCAAAGGCAACATATGCATCCTAAACGCTTGTATCCGCATAATATTCTGAAATTAAAGAAAAAAATTAAAAAGAATCAGAACAGTTGTTGCTAGGGAGGGTGGTGGAGGCCAGGGTTTACTGGAAAGCGGGGTGAAGGGACTTTCTGGGATAATGGTATTGTTCCGTATGTTAATGGGGATTGAGTTATACAAGGGCATGTATCTTTCAAATCCTATCAAATACTACAGTAAAATTAGATCATTTCATTTTATGTAAATTTTACAGCAAAAGAAAAAAAAGAACTATAAATAGACATTAAATTCTAGGTAGTGGTTTGCACTCTGAGTGTTTAGGGGTAAAATGTGCTGATATTTGAAACTCCTTTTGAAATGCACTAAAAATAAGATAAATTACCGGATAAATAGAGGGGTGGGTAGATGGATAGATGTGTCATAGAACAAGTATAGAGAGAAGTTAATTTGAGAAACTAGTGGTGGGTGTTTGCTGTACAATTATTTCAAGTTTTCTATATGTTTGAAATTTTTCTTAAGAACATGTTGGGGGAAAAGAGAGGGTTTATTTTTCTCCACAAGAGGTCCAGAAGTAGGCAATCCAGAAGTGGCAGCTCCACGGTGATGAGGAACCCAGGCTCCTTCCATATTGTTGTTCTGCCTTCCTTAGCATGCCACCTCATGGCCCAAGATGGCTGCACGATCTCCAAGCAACTATTCCACATTGCAGCCAGCAGGACACTCAGAGCATCCCAGCAATTCTTTCCTGTCTCTTTTGATCATTTTTCTCTCTCTCTGCTGGATTATTGTCATCAGCATACACATCTGTAGTTATTTCTCTCATCTTACAAATATCCTTCCCTTGACCCAGCTTCCTGCTCTGCTAGGCACTGTCTTGTTTCTTTGCTCTGCTCTATGCAAAAATCCTCAAAACAATAAAGGTACCTCTGTTTGCTGTCTCTGATTCTGCATTCAGTGGACAGCCCTCAGTGCTCATCTTACTGCGTCTGCAACACTCAGCCGGGTTGATCACTCCTTCCTCCTTTATATAGCTCCCTGGGCACCAAACTCGGCTCTGTTCCTACTTCCCTATTTCCCTAGCAGCATTTTCTCAGCCTCCCTTATAACTTACCCCTCCTCCCTGACATCCTAATGTTGGAGTGTCCCAAGGCTCAGTCCTTGGACCTTGTCTCTTCTCCATCCCATCCAGTTTCAAGGATTTAATACCATCTATTTGCTCTCAAAATCTTATCTCCTGCTCAGCCTCTCCCCCAAGCTCCAGACTCCAGTCACCACCTCCTCCTCTGAGACATTCTCTTGCACATCTAATAAATATCTCACACACAACATTTCCCAAACCAAATTCCTCATCCTCCTCCACAAAACCTATTCTAACCTCAGCTTCTCCTGTCTTCCTGATGGCAGCTCCATCTTCCAGATGTTCAGGCCAAAAAATGTGGAGTCACCCTTGTCTCCTTTCTCTCTCATATCCACTAGTCGATCCATCAGGAAACCAAGCTGATTCTACCTCCAAGACACGCCCAGAATCTGATCACTTCCCACTGCCTCGAGTGCTCCCCACCTCCAGCTCAGGTCACTGTAATCCCTCCCTGACTGGTTCCCTTTCTCCCTTTGCTGCCGTTGCTCCTCAAAAGTCTATTTATAACAGAGCAACTGAATTAATTCCTTTAAAATGTTGTCAGACAACATCCTCCTCTGCCCAGAACCCTGCATGGCTCCCCATTTCCCCCAGAATAAAAACTGAAGATGTTCGGAGGCCTACAAGGCTCTGTGTGGTCTGGCCCCCTCATTGCCTCTGGACCTCACTTGCCCCCTGTGCACTGAACTCCAGCCACACTGGCCTCCTGCCAGACCCTGGAATGCGCCAGGCATGCTCCAGCCCTGGGCCCTTCAACGGGCTGTTCCTTCTGCTCAGAGCCCTCTTTTTCCAGATTTCTCCCTGGCCAGTGCTCTCTCCTCCTTCAAGTCCTTGCTCAGACCTCCCTTCCCAATGATCCTCAGCCTGACCACCCTGGGAATCCTGCAGCTCCTCCCACGCTGGGACTCCCACTTCTTCCCACCATGCTCTGCATGTCCCTTCAAACACACAATGAATGTATTTTTAAGTTATGATCACATCTCGTGTCTCTCCTCCCCTAGAAGTTAGATTCCAGAAGAAGGTCTTCGTCTTTTGTTCACAGGGACCTCAAGCACCTGGAACAGTGCTGGGACAGAGACCAATGTGCACTCATTCAGTAAGTAAATGAAGCACACAGAACTGCATGGTCAAAAATCCTCAAACCCTCCAACCAGATATATGTTATACTTTTTTAATTTAACCTTCATCCAGTAAGAACAGATGTTTCTTCTTCTGATCAAACTATGCTACCCAGCAACGGGCTTTTTAATTCATTCCTCCAACCAGCCTTAAAGTGTAACGAGGACCCAGGAGCTGGGGAGAGGTAGATTTGCTTGCAAAAGCAGCACGGTGTAGCAGTCCATTCCTAAACCAGACGCTGTGCTCGCCTAGGCTCTCTACCCAGGAACACAAAATCAGAAAATGAAAAAGCTGTTGCTCAAATACCTGTTAATGATCCCTAGAGCCATCTCTACTTAGAGCAAAAACAAAACTGAAACTAAACAAAAACCAACAGCAATTTAAAAAATATAGGTCATATCTCCTAATTCCTGCTTCAGCTTCTAAGGAATTAAGTTCAGCTCTTAAGATTCAACTTTTTCTCTCCCTTCCAGACCCTGTGGGCTTATTTTCTCTCTTACAGATTTGCTTAAAGCAAAGGTAACAATCACAACCATCTGTTGTATAAAAAGGAGAATTTTACTTTCAACCCAAGGCAACTTGCAATCGCTGAGATTTGCCATTTGTTGCGTTAGCTCAGAGTCCAAGTACAGCAAAATAGGTAGCACCTCCAGGTCTCCTTGCGCACTCTATTTTTGTGCTCCCCTGCACTGGCTTCGACCCTCAGGGGCATCCAGCCCCAGACCACATCCACGACTGCAGACTCAGAGGTGGTGCTCCAGTCAATGGCGTGTTCCCTATAGTCCAAGCAGTTTCTTGCATGTGGCCAATTCAGAACTTCTGCATAACTCGGAGGAGGTGAAAGGCTCTCAGAAATGGCCCCGGCATGCATTCATCGGTGGCTAGTGTTTGCATGTGGCACAATTACTTTTCCACTTGCAGCCAAGAAAGGGGAAATTAAAGCAGCCAGTGCTACGATTTGAACTACAGCAAGAGCCTAACATTAGCCACTGTCTACAACATTTATGATGTCACAGTGGGCAGCAGAAAACAAAGGAATTGAGATTGCAAATATAACTCAAAGATCAGAAAGCTCTGGAAAAGCCATATATCTCTTTACTATTATTGCTGTTATTGTTAATTCAGTAATTGACTAATTTTTACTGAGTCATTTTTCCAGTATCTCTTTTAGCTGAGTATCAGGTCATTTTCCTGGTTACCAGGGCAAGGTGAGGTCAAGTGTGTGTGTGTGTGTGTGTGTGTGTGTGTGTGTGTGTGTGTGTGTGTACATGCACAAGTGTGCATGGATAATTTGTATCACACCGTGTAGACTACTCAGAACAGGGGCAACCCTTTTCTAATTCTTCCAGCTCAAACAAGAGTGACTCCATTCCAACATATTATTCCCTGCTGTCAATGTCAGTCTTAAAACATTAAAATGACAGGAAACTAAAGGATTTTATGAAAAACTCTTTGAGTACTTCATACCCCATGGATTCTTGGTCTGGGTAAAGCATTGCTTCTCACTGCAGGTATTATAGCAGTTTAACAAAATCCAGCAAGTCAAACTCATTCCAAAAGGTAAAATATTCCTGATTCATCTTAGCCTGTTCTCACCTAAACTGACACATTTGCCCATGAAAATCACTTGACGTGACTTTATATGGAGAGGTTATACTTCTTATAACCAGCAAGGGTTTCTTATAAACCCAGTAAGAACTATGGTGTTCTTTCTTATTCTGCTATTAACTGATGGCTGGCTTGCACTTGGTCACTCCCAGGGCTCAAGAGTCCATGTGACAGTGGACAGCAAACCCTCGATCTGCTACAGTGCCAGGTATGTCTAAGTTTGGTCACAGGGAATGCCATGGAGCATGTGGCTTCTGTACAACGGCATAGGTTGTTCTCTGGTTCCAATGACAAGTCGCCCAAATTACTCCCATCATCACAATTGGTTCAAGAGACATAGAACGGAGCACGAGGGCAGGAGATCCACTCAGGACACCCAGCTGTCATTGCTGGGTTAATCAGCAGCTGTACCAGAATGAGCTAAAGGAGTAGTTGTAAACCTTTCCAAAACTTCAGTTGATAAGAGTTTCTATTTAAGGTGTGGATACTGAGCAGGCTTGGATATGGAGAGAATTCTCTCCAGCTGGCACTGGCCAGTCCAGAACAGCTGGTGTGGGTATGAAAAGTATGTGGGTTGGTGGGTGCCATAAGACCTAGAAGACTAAAGGTGATCAAAATTGGCACAGAAATATTTCCTCTTCAGTCTTTTTTTTTATGTGCTTTCTTCTGGGAAGAGTGCCTCTCATCCTACCAAGGCCTTCAACAATCAGCCCACCTTCAGCACCCAGCATAAATTCTGCTCTGTAACAGCAAGTTGCTCTCCACCCCACAGGGACACCATGCTGAGACCACCTGTGCCCTGCTTCTCTAAGTCCCTCTTGCCTGGTCACTTTTCCAAGACCCAGCTGAAGATCCTCCAACCCCATGAAGCTCCACAGATGACTCCAGCCCCCAACGACGGAACTCTGAGTTCATGTGGCAGTCATAATCTATGCCACATAATTTCCCACTTGGTTACACAGTATTTGATACTATCCTGTCATCCCACCTGCGGTTTGTCCTCCAACAAAACCGTACTCTTCTCAAAGTCAGAGACTGAAACTTTTACTTTGTTGTACCCCAGCCATTGCTGGTAGAGCCATGGACACTTGGTGGGTAATTGGATTGTTCCCAAGTTGAAAATCAGAACATAGATTTAAAAAACTAAGCAACTTAGTTGCTCTCCCCTCGTCAAGGTCTCTAAATTACACATAGATCTAAAATTATAAAAAGCAAGGCAAATCATAGAGGTAAATCACTGATGGATAAAAATTATTTCAGCGATGGCCTTGAGTTGCAGAGACAACGTAGTTACAGGAACAACAGAGGGAGGCAGGGAGGCAGGGAGGGCAAGATCTGATTCTAAATTTACCTTTTTGAGGCATTCAAAGGATGTTGAAGAAAAGCTAAGGATGACAGCAAACAGCAAGCTAGGTGCCTCCCTCTAAAGGGGAAGGATGACAAGAAAATCAAGCACTAATTGTGAGGGAAGGCGCACGTGAAAGGGCACTGTATGAAGGACAAGGAGATAACGCCACGCACAAGGCCATGAGCACAACATTCCAATCTGACAGCGTGCTTAGCCAAGGGCTGTGGATGAATTAGAAGACATGTGGAGGTGAACAAACAATCGAGTTGATTGGGAAATTCACTGATGACAGGATGAGTTATAAAAAAGTCCAGTTATAAAATTTCTCATGAGCCACACTGATCACTCTCGGAATCAAACCATGCTCCTCCCTTTTCTAGAACCACACACTGTAAATATCCTCAGCACCTACGATGTGCCTGACACTTTACACACACCATCTCCAAGCTGCACAACTTAACAACGTGTCAGTGTTACTCTTATTTTACTAGACAAGGGTATAAGGGCTCAGAAAATTAAAGTTATTTCTTGTTTGTCCATTCAACAAACACTTGTTGGCTTAGTCTGTGCCAGGCACAGGGTGTTAAATGGGGATCGAGACAGCAAAATCCTCCTCTCCCGTAGCTTACCTTCCAAGGTCATGGTCATAGAGGGTTCAGCTAAGGTCTGACTGTAAACCACACACATAGCCTCTTTTTCTCTTCTACCTTACAAGGAAAGCCTACAAATCGTTTTCTCTTTAGACCTGTCACAAACAATATAATACCATGATTATAAAAATGTTTTGTCTCAACAGCACTTAACTTGAAAATACTATTTAAACTACCACAGGAAATATGAAGTTGTGGAAACAATGGAAGAAAGACTTTTCTTACCTCTTCTTTAAATTACAAAAACAAGGCATGGAAGGTCTGTAGGAGCAGGGTAGATTGAAAAGACACGAGGGCCCCCTTATCCAAGACAAACAGAAATTGTGGGAAAAGGGTAACAAAAAATTATACACCAGAGCTTGGGAAAAAAAAGAACAAGAAAGGGGAAACCTGAGATTTCAGAAATAGAAAGGGAACTCAAAGCCGAGAGACTACAGAGAGTGAGAGTTCATTGACTATGGCTTCTGCAGGTACCAAGCCCAAACATAAATTCCAGGGCTTAGAGTTCCGACACCCAAGTGAGGCATCAAACCAAGGATTTGGAAAGCTAGCTATGGGCCCCTGCATACAGCCTAGAGCCATGAAGAGCTACTCTCTCCTCCAACTGGAGGACAACAAAACTCTGCCCTGGGCTTGGGAAAAAGAGCAAGGAAACTTGTCCTCCTAGGGCCAGGGATGAAAATAGAAATAAGCAAACCCTAAGAAATGGAAACTCAGAAACTATGGACGTATAGTCCAAAATTATGCTGCCCACTTGATAAAGAAACCCTCACACTGAGAAAGGAATACATAACTAGTCCTGAACCAGGAAAACGCCTAGAACTCTTGCAAAAGTAGAAACAAAATCCACTCCCCACTGTGGATGAAACAAACCCTACTGGAGGTGAATTCACAATAAAAATTATCACTCAAATGAGAAAATGAAATACAATGACAGCGAGTCTGCAGATGTATCCAATGGTGATCTGGGGCCAATGGGACAATTTCGAGAGGACGATAAAATAAGCAAGAGAATGAAGGAGGTGGAAGAAGCAATAGGAACTATAATGAAAGAAAAAGTCAAACTTTTTAAAAAGGTGTATTTTAAAGAGTATTAAGTAGAGTTTTTAGAAATGAAAAACTTAGTCATTGAAATTAAAAACCCAGTGTACATGCAGTAAGCAGATTAGACAGACACAGCTGATGAGAAAATAAGTAAACCAGAAGAAAGCACTGAAGAAGTGCTCTAAATACCGCAGTGAGAAATAAAGAAGTAGAAATTACAAAAGAGCTGTTAAAAGACATGGAGAATAGAATGAGAAGATCAAACATGTATCTGGTATCAGGTCTGGAAGTAGATATTGAAAAAACAGAAGAATTATTATTCAACAAAAATGATTAAAGCTGTTCCCAAATATAAAAAGACATGAGTCTTTGAATAGCACACTGAATCATCAGCAGAAAAATGCAACTTAACCCCAGCAACACTGTGGTAAAAGTGTGAAATAGTGAGGACAAAAAAAAAAAAACCAATGTTAAAAGCAATGCAAGGAAAAAAATTACCTACAAAGGAATGACAATATGACAATCAGACTCACATAGCATTTCATATTATCAACAACAGATGCCAGATTGTATCTCCAAAGGGCTGAGGGAAATCTAACTATCAACTCAGAATTTCAAACCTAAATAATTTGTCCCTATGTTGTTCAATATGGAATATGGTAGCCGCTAGTCCAGTGTGGCTATTGAAACCCTTGAAATGTAGCCAGTCCAAATTGAGACGTGCTGAAAGTGTAAAATACACTCTGGATTTCAAAGGCTTATTATGAAAAGCAAGAATGTGAAATATCTTGTTAATAATATTTTATATTGATTTTATGTTGAAACAATGACATTTTGGATATATTGGTTCAAATAAAATATATTATTGATATAATATTAAGTTCACTCATTTCTTTTTACTTCTCAAATCAGTCCTACTGATCTCCACCCATTCAGTAACTAAAATTCACCACATTCCTCCAACCTCAGGCTATTTGCACTTGAAAATAATCTCTTAATTATCTCCTTGACTACCCTGTACTTACAGCACACTCTTGGTTTCAAAGTACTCATTTATTTGTAGAATCATTTTATCGTGTTTTTCTTCCCACTAGAATGAATGTAAACTCCATAAGGACAGAAACGATACCTGTCATAGGCACTCCTGCATGCTCAGTCCCCAGCACCGTGTGGACCCAGGACCCTCTCTCTCAGTTGTGGTCAAGGGTGTGTGCTTCAGCCTCGGGTGGCCTGGTTTCAAATCTGCCTCCACTGGAGCTATCTGACCCTGGGACAAATCACCTAACTTTTCTGAGCTTTGGTTTCTTTGGTTTGAAAGAATCCATTTCCCTAACAGTTTTTATGAAATAATGAGTGAAACAGCTCATAAGTTGGCTCCTTCTCTCTGATGATTTTTATTATGTGCATGGGTCTTAATTTATAAAGGTGATTGAGTTACAACACACAGAGGTCAATGTCATTGACAGAATAGTTTGATGTCACTCACAGTTTCCCTAGGAAGGAGAGGCATGGCACACCAGGCGGGACACATGGGGGAACATTAGGTCGGTCAGGGGGAGAAGGAGGCTGGGGAAGGCAGGGGCCACAGCTGTCACCGGCGTTTCTGTGGGAGAAGCAAGGCAAGGCAGCTTCAGAGTGGCTAGTTTGAGTAATTCCAGCGGGCTCTGGGGCATAGGGCTGTCCCTGGTTATCTGATCCCTGGCCCTGGCTTGAGAAGGGCAGGGGAAGTACTGGCTTGGCAGGTGAGAGCTGGATGAAGGAGATGGTTGGAGTGTGGTCTGCATGGGAAGGGCATGTTCCCAGGCAACCATTTACTAGTTCTAGGAATTAGCTAACCCTAGGGGGGGGCAGTTCCTCTCCAATCAGCAAGGCCCCCCAATATGTCAAAGCATCATAAAATAAAAAACATGATTTGTACACTTTTGAGCCCCTGTTGTCCTTCAAAACAGTGACGAATTGCACGTCAGAGTGGCCACTCCCTTGTTCCTGACACAATTCTGCTTATTTAGGCTTCTTCTGCACCACTTGCCCTGACAGATGACTTGCACCCAACCGCCCTACCTACTTTCTACAAACCCGCAGCTAAACGCTGCAGTTCTGCCCTGATGCTGGTCTTACTGCTAGAGCGCTCCCCGGCTTAGCCTGCCCTCAGCTCCCAAGGTACTCGAGACGAAATTATTGTTAACTATTCTGTTATTAATCATGCCTTACCAAAAAAAGAAAGAAAGAAAATGAGATTTGTCCCATTGTAAGTTACAGAAGCCACTCACAGTGTCTTGAGCAGAAAGGGAGAACTTATTACAAGGATACAGAAGTACCCCAGGAATCCACGGGCAGCCAACATGAGGCAGAAACCGAATCGGGGACGCCACGCAGATACTCTCTCACTTTTGCTCCTCTTTGCTCATCCCTTTCTTCTTGCTTCCTCTCCAGACTGGCGTTCTCTCCTGCTTCAGTGCACATTGTGGGTCAAGAGCCCACCGCAACAGCTGATTGTCCCGTTTGGGTGAGGTGTCATCTCTTGTCTAATTGACTATTGCTAGGTGGGGAGCACATCACCCGAGACGGCTGCCAGATGCCCTCCGCCGAGGGAGAGGAGCGAGTGTGAGGTGCTAGGACACGGTGAGCCAACCAGACACAGGCAATCGCCGTGGATGAATAGCGTGGAAGGTTAAAACGCTGGTTAAACAAAGTTAAACAGAACTTTTGCAAATACAAAGCTACTGTGCATTGTACATTTTTAAGAGGGTGATATAGTAAGCAGTGTTAGCTAAACTTATTTGACTTCAAACATCTTTTTTTCTGAAGATTTATTAAATAGTACAGAATTAGTATCCTACGGAATGCAGACTATGGCACAATTTTGATTCTCCAAAGTCCTTTACCATGCAACAGAGGATCAAAAGATGTGATCTCCTGACATTCTATCTGTATATCCTACATAATAGTTGGATCTATGGGGGCATTGAAGGTTAAGGTTATTTCATGACACAAGAAGTAAGTGGGAACTCTGAAGTCCCTGCCTACACTAGAATCATCAAGGTTTGAGCAGCAACAGTTCTCCAATCCAGCTGTCTCATCTTAGAGGGTCCAGAAAAGCTGAGTGACTGGCCCAAAGACACACAGCAAGAGAGTAGCAAAGCTGAAACCAGCAGCACAGTACGGTAAGTAGAGTTATTAACACCAGACCAACCTTGGATGCATTCAAGGTAGAGATTTGATTTTTCAAATATTTGCCAAGCTTGCTTTGAGATAATTGGCCCCGTAGAAGTGCCTGGATTTTATGATAAGAGGAGCAGGGATTTTTGCATACAAGTGCAGAAACCAAATCCGTGTTTGCCAGCCCAAGCTGGGCCTCCAGAGACTCCGAGAGCACATTCTTCACTGCCACACTGACAGCCACGGAAGCCGCGTGTATTCAGAGTGCACTCACACTGGGAGCCTTGTGGAGTGTTTAATCCTTAATTTAAATCCTAATGATTATTCAGCCTATTTGAGAGTTTAACTCAGTCATCAAAGGTTAAGCTGCCTCTGGGTTCTGCATTCAACAAGGCAGGAAATTAGTTCCTTAGCCCTGAGTCCAAGTCGAAATAAAAATGGACGAGGGAGAAACTGACACTACCATTGTTCAAATGACCCCACTGGATGCTCCGCAGAGAGTTGCACACACCACCAGCAGCCCCAAAGCAACGATTGCCATCCCTTGGCTCCCAGAGAGAGCAAATCCCTTCGGGAGAGCACAAGCGTAGCTGGATGGTGGCAGAGACCTCCCGCCACCTGCCGCCCGACTCCCCCACTGCTTGTTTTTACATCCAATGCAGAAAACAGAGTGACGAGAGACTCCCATCTTTGGCCAGAGCACAGCAAACAACTTCCACCTTGAAGATTTTGCTTGGCCCAAAGCTTGTGCCAGGGACTGTTTTTAGAAGTAGACTCACTCCTTGATGCCTTCTATCACCCTTGGGAGTGGATCGTTTAATGGAACACGCTCATGCAAATGGTGAAACTGAGAATGCTTTTTACCAAGCACCAGCCTCCCAGCTAAGTAGTTTATAGACCAGTGCACTTGGGGTGGGAAGTGTTGCAGGAAATAGAAGAGGCTGAAGGCATAAAAGCCACAGCGGGAAGACCTCCCTAGGATACTACATCGATGTTTCTTCTTAAAAATCCATTCTCTTGAATCAGCACATTAGGCCCCCAACCACCATGGCCACCTCTTTCCCCACGCAGCCCGCCCTGCACCATGCCCAGAAGGGCCACAGAGGCCATTTTGCTAGTTGTTGGATTACAGCAAATTGCGCAGGAAACAGTGTCAACGCTCAATGGCTTTTTGCTGATTGATTGGCTAATAAAAAAATACAAGATCAGGTGCTCCTGGAAGTGAGAAGTTTGTCATACCTGTCTAAGCAGATACCCTACTATGCAACCTAGCACTTCTGACAGGGGGAAGGCAAGCCCACAGAGTTCTCCTTCTTTAATCCATCCTTCGATTGTGTTCCAGATTATTCCTTCCTTGCCCCTGCTTGATAATTTTAAGTCTGTCTGCATGTGTTTCACCTCAATATGAGTTTCTAAGCATCCCCTTGTGACCATCGCTGCCATCACCTTGTGACAGCTGGTGACACCGTCCCAACCCAATGGCTGGATCAGCTGGGGTGTGCAAGAGCATCACAGATCCTCTTGACCACCATCCCTGTCACTCTGTCAATTGATTTTATTTTTGTTTATGTAATTTTATTTCTCCATGGTTAAAGGAATATGTGTTCATTATAAAGCATTTGGAATATATAAGAAAATTAGAAAGAAAATCCTCATGCCAATCAGTCATAACTCCACCAAAATGAAAGAATTATTGAGTAACCCTTTCTTTAGTCTTTTTACCGTACACATTCACACATGTAGAAAACTAAGCACTAACATTTATTGAAGGCTGCAATGCATCTAGTGCTTTGCTAAGGGTTCAAATATGTCATTTAACTCTCACACCAACTCTAGGTAGTAAATCCTACTTATAATCTTCATGTGTAGTTATACTTTATATACAATTTCATTTGCTGGATTTTTTTCCTTTTAATGTTGAAATATAAGCATTTTCCATTTTACTAAAAATTTTCTGGTTACGATTTTTAATGACTTCATATTTTTACTTTTATTTCTTTTCATATTTTAATTGAATGCATTACATGCTTTAAAATGTCTTTATTGAGGATTTAATTTGTTTTCAATTTTTTATTTTGTAAATAATGCTGTGATGAACATCTTCATGTATCACTGTTTTCTATATTTAATATTTCTTTAAGATAGTTTCTTAGAAATGGAACTACTGGACCAAACGGGTATAAATATTTTAAATGGTTTATTCAAGTTATTTGCGGAACTGATCTCTGTGATTCAAAGCAATTTTATGAAATTTAAAGAACATAATATCCATCGTTGTCAGAAGTTACTAACTACACTACCCCACTGAAAGTAAAATAGCATTTAAAGCAATTTTAAGGCTCTAACAGCATTTTATCCCAAACTTCCACACAAAACTAAAAGTGCTACTTATTATAAACTGTTAAAAAACTTTTTAAAAGTGTGTTAATGTACCAAAAGCTATTTGTGGGTTGTTCGGTAAATACAGAAGTACAAAGAGTCTAAAATTCACCCATAGTGAATCTAAAATTCATCCATAATCTCACTAGCACTCGATTTTAATATTTCAGTGGATTTCCTCCCATTTCTTAACAGAGAGATGAAATAGATAATACAGTGTATATTTTACCACTGAATATTATGGTCCGTAAACCTCCTAAAGAATCCTGATGCTCCTACGCAAGTGGTTCCCAGGGCAGGTGTACCAATGAGTAAGTCCTGCAGCCTTCAGGAAGCTGCCTTCAGGCTGCCCCCAGCAGCTAGAAAACAGAATGTTCTCCACAAATGTTATAGGAGCCGAAATGTGGGGATGGTCCTTCTCTCCCATGACCCAGGTCACAAAGGAAGCTTCTCTAGTGGGTATCACTGTTGTGTCAGACTGGACAGCTGAGTACTTGCTCTTATATTAAATAAAATAGCCATCGTCTCTCCGCTGATCTGGAGAAGGTGGCAGATTTAAAAAAAAAAAAAAATGACGCTTTGACCAGGGAAGGGCTCCTTCTGGCTGAGCAGCAGGAAACGAGGTTTGAAGACTGTAACTTGTCAAGCCAATCAGACGAGTGTGCTGCTGTTGGAGGTATTTTTAGAAGCCTAATTCAGCTGGCGGAGAGTGGAGGGAAATCTGGTTTTGTACTCAGGTCCAGTGACACACAGTTTAACCTATTGGAACCATCTCCTGACCTCAGCTCTGGGGAGAGGACCCCACATCTATTGCTGGGCATTCCCTCGGTACCAGGAGCAACCGCCTGGGTCTCAGCACACTTGCTGCTGGGGCTTACCCAGAGTTTTTGCTCAAAATTCTGGGGCTGTCGCCCCATTTCGGAGCTGGGAGATGCAGAGACTCAGAGGAGGTCAGCATGTGCCCTACACCCTAGGCTGCTCCTGGTCTCTGCAATTCACCGGTGCCTAAGAGCTAGCCTGCTGCAGCAGGTGGGGCTGGTGGAGACCAAGACAACAGCAGCGTATCAGCTGTAAAAGAACAGTAACTCACCAAATGGGCTGCCTAGGCTTCGTCACAGCTGGTGCAACTCTCAGATAAACTGAACCAAATCAAGGATCCTAGGAAGTGAGTCTGGAAGAGATCTGAGAAATAAGGTGGGTTAGAAATCACAAGCTGCCAACCTTCACAGAGCTAAATGCCACCAACTGACGCTGTCTCCAGAAGTGGATTTAAAACATTTGGATGTGTTGCCAAAATTTAAAATTTAGGAGATGTTACATAACAGTCTGGATTTCTGGCTAAAATGAAAATATTAGGACATCTTCCAGTACTGGGCTCCTATTCTTGCAGGACCACAAAGAGCTTCCCACTTTAGGAGGAGCAGAAAGTCCCCATTTTGCCACCAGCTCTCCCATTCCCTATTATATGACATGCTTCTTATCTAGCACGATCCAGGTGTCCTAAGACCCATTTTGAAGATGAGCAAATTGACCTCTGGAGATTTTTGCAGCGTGTCCAATGTCAATTTGTGAACCTCCATTCTCCACTCCTGTTGGCCACAGGCATGCTTCTGCTCATGACTACCTACTGTTTACGAGGTCTCTGCAAAAGTCTTCAGGGTGGCTCTAATATACCACTAGGATTTCTGCCCTTCCCCAGAAAGCCCAGCTTGATCTCTCTCTGCATTTCCTCACTGAAGCCCTTCCTCTACTAGTGAGGCAAATTGAATGGGGTGAGAGCGCGGGAGACAGACCTCTTCAACGGAAGATCCCTGTTCAGTGATTCTCAAGACTTGAAAGCATTTGTGATCTCTCTAACTTCAGCTCACATTAGAATCAGATGCCCCAGCCCCAACCCAGACCAATCACATCAGAATCTCTGGATCCAGGTGTCAGTATTTTTGGAAGCTCCTTAAATGACTCCAATGGGCGGCCATGGCAAAGAACTCATTCTCTGATCATCCTCTGGGGTGGTTGACCAACTTCCCTCCTTAATATTCATAAGCCCTCCTTTAGTTTGAGGAGTTTCCTTTCCTTATCTGGAATGTGAGGAGGATAGATTAGATCCATGATTTCCAACTTGGGATGCTTTTTCCCTTGGCGTCCATAAAAAAAAAAAATTATGAGGTCATCGAGCTACTTTCAACATTGCAAAATACCTAGTAGAAATTGCACACTTACTTACTGCGTTAAGGATGCAGTTGTTAATGCAGGTGTGAAGTTTCTTTGTTTCTACCCACAATTTCATTTCCTTGATGTGGAATTTCTAGTTTCAAAATATAGGGTTTATGAAGAGAGAGGGAAATGTCCTCAGTAATTAAAAATGGAGAGGAGGAAGGGAAGGAGAAAGGAGGGGAGAAAGAAGAGAGGAGGAGAGAGGAGAGAGGAGAGGAGAAGAGAGGAGGTGAGGGGAGAGGAAAGGAGGAGGAGAGGAGAGGAGGGGGAGGGGAGAGAAGGAGAAGAGACCTAAATTAAATAAATTAATAAAAATCAATAAATAATATAGAAGAGAAGGACCCACATAATTCCTTATTATCATTTGCTCTGAACCCTTTTCTTTTCATCTCTCTCTCCCTTCTTTTTCTTCTCTCTTTGGCTCATCTTTACTCTCTCGCTCCTATAAGCTTCTATTGAAATCATAGGACTTTGGTAAAATCAGAAAATAACATGGTAATACTGGCAATTTATCTGATATTAACTTCCAAAAGTTCCTCTTGGAAGGACCTCTCCCAAAACTTATATCTCATAATAAAAGTTCAGAGTTGGAAAAGATCTTCAAGGTCATCCACACTCCACACAACTAATAATATCACCTGACTCACATGCAAGCTGCTCTTGTCTTGTGATCTATTTCCTGTCTGTTAAGGAGCTTCAGGTGCCTGGGAACAGCTTCTGGTCTCAACCAGGAAAGTGGTCACATGCCACTTTGCCAGAGATAAGTGAACTGTCTGAGGACACACCCCATGCAGGGCCCCTGTGTAATGGGGCAGACAAAAAGAAGGGGAAGAAAAGCTATGATTCCAAGACGGGAATAGAGAAAAGCTCCCTGGCACAACAGGAACACCGTCGGACCATCCCCAGCTGTGCAACATAACTACATCTTCAGCTTCTCACGTCTTCCCTGAAATCTAATTTTCTGTCAATATCCTCCCTCCACTCAAACTCAGGTATGGAATAAGAGTAAGCCTATTTATATCATGCTGAAATATTTATTCCCCAAGGGAGTTTGATTCTAAATGGTAGAAACATTTTCATATCTTCAAAATACCATAAAACTGAAAAGCTTTGGAAAATACTTTCTGGTATGGTTAGTAAGGGGTTGTAGAAAGCATATAGGACTTTGCGGATTGAGATGATGCATATAAAGTCCTTACTCTAGTGTTTGGAGCACAAAGAAAGGGCTCCATAAACATCAGCTTTTATTATTGTCACTTTTATTATTCCTCTCTGTAAACCTACTTATAAAAGAGAGGATACATTGCCCCTCTAGGGATAAATGCCATAGAACCAAGCAATTGGCTTTTATGGTGGGGTTATACAGCCAGGCTGTGTGAGCTCTAGGTTTTATGACAAGCATAATACAATTTAAACCTTATTGTAACACAACTTTTATGTCCAGTAAATGCAGATCTTCACCAATCCTGTGAAGTGGAAAGTTGAGGAAGAATTTGACAAAAAAGAAGAAAAACATAAAAATCCCAATTTTTTGTTTTTTAGGGGCTAAATCACAGTAACTCCACTGGCTGGTAGTACACAGAAGGCATTCATTATTTACCACTTTATAGGAAACTCTGATATCAATGGGGAGAGCTTTGGCTCTCTTTATACAATTTATGAAGCACAGTTTTATTAAAGAGCCCAGAAAACAACTCTCATGGAATAAAAGTGATCAGCTCCTGCTAATATATTCCAGCACCTTATAAATTACATTCTTATGAAGCAAGGTTAATTTTCACCATTTTTAAACATCTAATGTCTAAACAAAAATAAATATCCTAAAGTTGAATCCATGCTTTTCAAATACAATGTCCCAATTTGGTCAAAAGTCATAATAAGACAACATAAAGAAAGAGGGCTTTCTTAATTGGCTAATCCTGATTAATTTCTGTCTCCTCCAATTTTTCTGGGTATACACCTGCATCTTTGTATGTATTTGGGCAAAAGAGCTACTCAATTTCATAGTCACTGGGTCCTTTGGCTCATGATTTAACAGGTCATTCTCTCAGCAGTGAATGGCTACTATGTACCTTAAGCAATGTTATAAACAAAATTCAGCTGCCCTAAACTAGTGGTTCTCAAACTTTAACACTCATCAGAATCACATGGTGGGCTTACAAAAAGGAAGATTGCTGCACCTAACTCCCAGAGTTCCTAATTCAGCAGATGTGTGGTGGGGCCTGATTATTCTTTTTCTAAAATGTCCCTGGTGATGCTGATGCTATGGGCCTGGGGGGATCACACTTGGAGAACCACTGTCCCAAGCAAAAGGCACTTACTATCCTGTAAGAGAGATAAACACAGACAAATATAAGGCAAAATGTTGTGGGCTTATGAGAGAGACACTAGATATATTGTGGTTCAGGGTAATGGCATTTCTGAGCTACAGAAGATCTGGCGAGGACAAATGAGCTGGCACTTGAGGGATAAGCATAATACATTATGACAGGAAATTACCAGTAGGGCAAGGAGGATGAAAAAGGAAGGGGGCAGAAAAAAAATCTGGTGAAAGGCAAAGTAAGAGCAAAGGCCCACAGGAAGGAAAGGATGAGCCATAATCAGAATACACCCAGAAGTCCAGGACACAGTGAAAGATAAAGCCAGAAAGGTTGGTTGCAACCACTGGAGAGATCTAGAATGCTGTGCTATGTGTACATTAGACTGCAGACCTGTGACTCTTCAGATATGGTACATACACCTCCAGAGCAGAGTTTGTCCTCCTTGGCACTATTGATCTTTGGGGCTGGATAACTCTTTGTGGGGGCTGTTTTGGTTGTTGTAGGATGTTTAGCAGCATCCCTGGCCTCTACCCACTAGATGCAAGTAGCACCTCCTCCCCCAGGCATGACAATCAAAATGTCTGCAGACATTGTCAAATGTACCCCAGGGGGGCAAAATCACACCCCACCCCCAATCCATAGAAAACCACTACTATAGAGAGTATGTGGCAGGCAGGGGCAGGGAGCAGGGATATTTATAGCCCATGAGGTTAACATGGTGATTCTTCCTAAAACAATTTTAACAGAAAGTAAGTCATTTGAAACATTTGTATAGTAAAATAAAAAACATTAAGAAAGAGGAGGATGCAAAATATAAAAGCAAAAACATGAGAGTTAATAAAGATTTCATAATTGCATCAGGTTACTGCAGGTTCAACCCAGATCTTCACTGGATCTCTGAAATGTCCCAAGCACTGGTGTCTACACCTCTGTAAAAGTCAGATTATCACCAGGTGTAGCTCAGTATATAGAGAAAAAGGCCAGGGCTCAGAAACAGAAGACTGTGTGTGAGTTCAGTTCAGTTCATAGCAATGTCATCTTGAGCAAGTCACTTCAGTTTTCTGGGCCTCGGTTTCCCAATCTGTATAACAAGGTTTCACTTGAAGCTCAAATGGTGTAATACATGTGAAAAAGTACGCTCTAAGCCATATGGTGCCATACAAGTAGTAATTCATTTTTACATAAACTTACGAGATTATCATTTTAAAAACAGGACCCTTAGAAATAGTTCTATTATTATTCTAAAATTTTAATGCATCAGTTATACTCAGAATCATAACTCTCTGATTTCATTTAATAGAATTTCCATAAAAATCTTTTCAAATTAACACAAATAATGGGCTGATCTTCCAGGTAATTTCCAGGTAATTTTGGGAATTGAAGAAACTACCAATTTAGACAACTTCAAAATCACAAGCATCAAATATCTCACAGAGGGCTTTGATAAAAAAGTTAGAATATTATTAAACTAATTTGCAACTTGGCTTCCCATTAAACAATGAATTCTTCTTTTACAAAGTAATTTAAGATTATACATGGTATTTCAGAAGTTGAAATATAAAATTGGTGGCTTCATTAGGGCTGTGCTACTTTTATGCTCAATGGAATCAGAAACACCTACCGTCCAACTACATTAACAAGATTAACTACTTTTCCAAGGAAAGTGTGTTTTATGAACTCAAGCCTGAAATCTGAAAAATGGAGTTATTCATTTTGCAAATAGCTCACTAACATCATAAATTAATTAAACCAAGCAGCAAATATTTTCACAGATCAATGAGTTACTGCTAAAGGGTACAGTACAATTAAATTACAGCCTTGGTTAAATGTCATTGCTTTATCACAGTGGGCCTTTCAGAGTTGAGTCATGTTAACTAATTCAACTATTCAACCAGAAGCTGTTTTACTTCCAAAATTTCCAAGTGTCAAACATCAATTCTACTTGGCAGCTGGCCTTTATGTTCAGCTCATATTACTTCTCTTCTGAGATTTACACATACTATTTTTGAATACAAAGTAAGAATAATACTTTTGCAGGGGTAGAATGAATAAGAGTGAAAGAAGAGTACAGAAAATCAATCATGCTAGAACTTAAAAATTAGCTTCTTATAGGCAACTTCACTCCAAGGATGATCTACAGCCCCAACATGGTGACAGTTTTGCCTCAAGCACAGGCAGTGATGATGGCCAAAAGGTCTGACCTGTTCTTCCTCCTCTAGGCTTCTAATATATGTGATTCCATGTCCCAGTCAAAAAAAAAAAAGGCTAATAATAAAAGGGAAAGCATCTGAGTGTGGGAACAAAGGAAAAGACAAGGCCAGAGAGCCCAGTTCAAAGAAACTGTATTTATTGTTCATGTCACCAGGTCATACTTAAGTGTCATAGTGCATGCTTAAGCACCGTTGTACCTTTGGAGCATGTTCTCTCACCCCAATGAGGACTAGACTCACAGCAGTCCCCAACCTTTCTGGCACCAGGGACTGGTTTCATGCAAGACAATTTTTCCATGGATGGGGTGGGAGTGTGGGGAGGGGTGCCAGGGTGCGATGGAGCAAGGGGGAACAGCTGCAAACACAGATGAAGCTTCACTCGCTGCTCACCTCCAGCTGTGTGGCCCAGGTCCTAACAGGCCATGTACTGGTTGGTACTGGTCCTCAGCCTGGTGACTGGGTACTGCAGGACTAGAGGACAGTAAGCATCACCTACAACAAAAACCCCAGTGTACCAGATCTTTTCTTTCTACTGCTATGGATCTACTCTCCACCCTTCTCCATCCTAAGAAGGCGGGCTTATTTCGACTTGGGACTAGCCAATGGGAGGCACAGGCAGGAGACCCAGGCTGCTGCAAGCTGGCTGGTTCCTGAACCAAAGGCCATAGTTCCTGTTAGGTGACCCTCTCCTATTACTGCCCTTTAAGGCCTCGGGGGTGATAATAACTTCCAGTGGGATTGTACCATCCTTTCTTGGTTTCTCTCAATCCTGTCCACACCCTTGTAAATTGTCTCTTACTTTAAGTTTTTTCAATTACATTTGAGAGTGCTCTCTACCTATGGGCAGGACCCTGACTGACTGATCTACCAAAGCCCTTCCATTAAATGTGCCTCCACCTGCATTTCCTCCTTTATCTCAGTCATCCCTAAACGAGAGGAGACCTCAAAGAGGGTCTAGAAGGCTTAACTCCCCTCCTGAGCGATAAATACAGTGGCATACTCTCCAGAAAAAGACAAGGAATTGAGTCCAAATCCTTACTATTATTTGGCACAAAACAAAATTAATATTAATAGCAAAGGGAAACACTAGAAAAATATGTAATAAGAGAATTTACCTGCATTAATTAGATCTGCATCAGCTTCATGCTGTAATGGATATGGACCCTGTCAAACAGCACACAATTAGCAAAAGAAGATTCTCACTGAATCACATATTAAAATTGTAATATAAATAACTTCCCTAAAAACCCTATGAAGTTATCAACCAAAGACTTGAGGTGAACCTTTTAAAATTAATTCTGATATGTTCATGGCTCTGTTTTTCACATTAATTAGTCTTTTCTACCCTAATAGTGGTAATCAGACAAATGAAAAATGTTTTCTAAATTTACCCATTTGAAAGAAATGTTATACTATTAGAAATACAGGCCAATAATACAAAAAGTAATTATTTAGTATCTACTATACAGCCTATATTATTCACAAACTTTTCTGGTAGGATGAATGAATGCAAACTAACATTGCATTATTTGGCTAGAAGGACCTACAGAGGCAAAGTTTTAGCTTTCTCATGTAAAACACCTAAAGGCCTGAACTGGGAGTTGTAATCTTATCTCTCATTACATCTAAGTTTTGATACACTTCTGTCCTATTGTTGCCTCTGCTCGATTATTCTCAGTAAGTCTTTATTTTGGCATATATTTTTATAAGGCAATTCTATTTATTTGAATGGAGCAAGTCATTTCATAACATAATGCATATTAAGCAAAAAGGGAGGAAAAGGAAATAGGGAACAGAAAAAGGCAATAAGATGGATCCAAGAATGAGGAAGTATTGGCTATGAAATTTTTACATAGTTTCTAAAGAGGGAACAAAAATTTATCCCATAAATAAACTGAAGTGGCAACTAATATTTTAGATCTATTTAAACTTTCCTTTAAATATTGGCCACGGAGAATTCACATAAACTTATATCTCTCGTCTTCCAAATCACGGAGTTGATCACTCTAGATAATCGCTAAGGTACCTTAAAAGTGCAAGTCTTTGACTTCAGTATGAATCTGCTCTTATCCAGATACATGTCATTTTTGTGTCTTTGAAAATATCACAATTATTGCGTCAATCAACCAGTATCAACTACATGCCCATGGTCATTATTTATATTTTAAATACCAGATATACATTTCCCATATGTACAATTTCTATTACATCAACAGTTAAGAGCTACAGAGAAATAATGAAAGATTTAGGAATATTATAAATTGGCAAACCACAAATAATTCCTGCCACAGTTAAGAATTAAATTAAAATTGTCATCTGGGAAGCAAAAATATTTCTTATTATAATATTGAATAAAACTATGGCCTAATTCTATAAGAAGACTGAGTTCATCTGGAAGGTTAATCTTGAAAAAGAGAAAATTCTACCCTTTTGGACAATACGCCCTCGAAAGGAGAATTAGATGAGAAATTCTAAGACTTTTTGAGGTAATCAACTGTCAAAAAATGTCCCTTTTCAAAAGTAGAAACCTATTCTTTAGTTTCTCATTCTGAGCCTGATTTTTATTTAACACAGAATTGTTAAGAAACTTCATTATCTTATGCAACCACAAAAGAGTGATATTAGTTAACGAAACAGGAAATCATGAGGTCTCTCCAGAACGGGTACGATGTGGGACATGGCCACTGACAGACTGACAAGGAGGAAGAGTCAGAAAGCTCACATAGGCAGGACACGAACACAATAAACAACACTACGTGCTCACAATTAACACTGTTTTCAGGGAAAAGGTAAATATTTTATTACGAGGATAAAAGTAAAAAAGAGAGAAAAGTAAGGTTGGGAACATTAAGCTAACAACTCTGTTATCAGAAGATTTTACTACACGAAATCTCTCATTCTCCATCAAGACTGGATAAAGAAAACTTTATTTCCATCTTACCAGACCCAGGACTCCATTTTCACTTTGAAGATAAACAGTCATATTTGGGCTAATAAAGTTGCTGGCCAGAAGAGGGATTCCTATGCCCAAATTAGCTGGAAAAAAAGATGTTAAGGCCCAACACATAAAAGGTAGAGAGATTGTACCATAAATCTTCTACATATGTAAATCTGAATAAAGCCTTCTTTAAAGAGAATTTGCTCTGAGTGTAACAACTGATTATATTCTTCATTTACCCTCTCGGCATTATTTTGTAATTTTTCAAAAAGGAAATCTCACAAATTTTTCAACAACATTAATATGCTTTGCCACAAAGACATCAAAATGGTACCTTCAGAAGCTAGCCAAGAGATCATTTTAGCAAAAATGTAGGACTATTTTATTTTCATTAATGTGTTTAGCAACTTTGGATTGATATATTATTAAACATAGCTTGACCTTTGTTTAAAAATGATTTTCACTATTCAAAACTCTCACTAAAAACAATCATCTTTATTGATAAATAAATTGGGCTACCCTTTTTATTTATTCATTTTTTTTTGAGACAGGGTCTTGATCTGTTGCCCGGGATACAGTGCAGTGGCATCATCATAGCTCACTGCAACCTCAAACTTCGGGGCTCAAGAGATTTTCCTGCCTCAGCCTTCCAAGTAGCTGGAACTATAGGCGCCACCAACACACCAGGCTAATTTTTGTGTTTGTTTTGTAGAGACAGGGTCTTACTATATTGCTCAGGCTGTTTTTGAACTTCTGGCTTCAAGTGATCCTCCTGCCTCAGCCTCCCAAAGAGCTAGGATTACAGGTGTAAGCCACTGTACCTGGCTCCCATTTTGAAGTTTAAAAAAAGTTTTCTGACAGTACCAGAATGTCTGCTTAAAAGTACAGCAGCTCCTTTGGATCTCTGTGGCAGCATTCATTGGTAACTGAATTTTCTCTGAGACATAAAAAAAAGGGAGGGAGGGAATTAAGTTTTAGCAAATACAAATAAAGTAGCTGTGTTAAGGTACCAAAGAGTTAACTGAGAGTGTTGAATCTTTTTCCTTAGATGATCAAAACAGGATCAACCCTGATTCATACGCAATGGTGTGGGTTCAATCTTGCCTCTCAACACAGGCAGGCTCACAGATCGGGGGTCCTTACACTGCCTAAAACTGCTGCCTACTACCACTGAAAACAAAAGACCTCACTGGAATTAGTCCAAAGAATGATGGTGTGCTGATGAGACTCTAGTAACACTGAAATCTTTATGAATCAAGGCTAGAAAAAATAGAGTTTATATGTAATGCCATATTATAAAGTACAAACGCATGACAACTCAATGACCCATGACACTGTGGACACAATAAGTCCATAATAGCTACTTAGTTTACCTCTTAGCAAATCACAGGCTACTACAATATTATATGTACTTCATTTCTTCTGAGTAAATCAAACACTAGGGAGAAAAAAGTCTGTGTACTCTGGGTTGAAAAACAGTAGATGATACGGAAGGATCATTTACATGAATTGACTTGCAAATATTTTTCATAAGCAATACAATAACAGTGAATAAAGAACACCTAGAAGTCATTATAACCTAAAAACCTGTGTTACAGTCAGTATTTAAGCATTAATGTAAGTCAATTGACATGGGTTGAGAAGAAAGCTCAGTGACTCATTTTCACCTGTTAAGTCAAGTTGGTTGCCTCCCTATCTTGCTGATAGGAGAACTGGAATAGAGGGGACATGATATTCTCTTCCCCTATGTGAGTTCTCAGCATAACACAAGGGATAAACTGAGCAATAAAGAAAAATGAGGAGGAGGTAAAGAGAAAGGAGAAAAAGAATGTTCTCCCAGTCAAGATCTCAGTCTGAAAGCCTGATATTCATGGACTAGGGAAGCTCACAGAGTGGAGACACTTGTCATGTTTATAATTCTTCCTGTCCTAGGTCTTTAACTATGGCATTATTGTATCCGTCCATCTAACAAATATTTATTTTATTATATGCTATTTGTATCTCTAGGTATTATTTGTGTTATATAGTTCAATGTCTGACATATTGAAAACTAGCAAAATGGTGAACAGACCTACTGTTATTTAAATGCATTCAAAATCCAAATACTAATTGTACTAAATTATGTTTATCCTACCTCTTTTTTGACAAAGTATCTAAAGCAGAATTTGAATCATTCATTGAATACCTTTACAAAACATTCAACATAAAAGGGTACATTCATGGGATCTTTGTCAAAGGAAGAAGAAGATCATAAAGAGGTTGGATTTTGTGTTTCAATGGGTATACAAATGTCAAAATACAGAGAAAGTAGATAGCACTGGTTATCACTAGTAATTCTGAGATTTGAAACCTTCATCTTTGGTAATTTCTTTTCCCAATAATCTCTAGCTAAATGCCAAATTGCTCTGAAATCCACTGTATACTAGAAAATAGAGAATCAAAATTTTGGTTGCCATTTTGTTTCAAAAAGGCAAACAGATTATATAAATTTTATATATCTTGATATTTTCGAGTTATATGCCAAATTTTGATAAAAAGATATTGTTCAACTGCTTTAAAAGTTACCACGGACTAGAAATGAATCACTATGCAGAAGGCCTAGTAGCCTGACCAATATGGGAAAGAGAAGAGCTATGTCTTTGCCCAGTCACAAAAGGATAAAGGATACCATACATGCCGTCCTCAAACTCAAGAGCTGCCCGCTTGATGATACGTTCCCTTACATCCTCTCTGGGTTTCCCAGATTTGATTTTTCCATCTCCTTCTTTCCGGATTGATAAACGCTTTAAAATAAACAGAAATAAATTTTCCATGATTGAAGGTATGCTTATATTTTATCACTGCTGAAATATAAGCTTTTACTAGGAAAAAAAAGTGACTCTCTCCCATTACTACTATGAGACAAATCTCGAATATATAACATGGGTGACATTTGATGACAGAAATAATTCTTTAGAAAGTAAAAGCACTCAGATTTGTTTGAAAAAGAAAATATGCTTGTTCTGTTGGAAGCAAATAATCCCCTTGTTATTATCACACTGGCTGCTGCTACTGTTATTCTTGACTCCTGCAAATGAATTCTCCTCAGGGGCTCAGGAATTGGCCAGAAGAAAGAAAAACGAACACACCTTTGGGATCTGTTTTTCAGGGCTGTCAGAATGTGTTTACCAGGTGTTGCTGCTGTCAACTGCCTATTTCTACCCACAGAGCTTAGACTGGTTTTGCCACAAGTGCATCACAGGAATCATAGAACTATCTAGAAACCAGCCAGGAAACTATTTCTATTACTAAAATCCTTGACACAGACTCTGGTTACGGTTTGCAAAGGCTCCATCCCTTCTCCGTAGGCCCCTGACGCTGGTTTTGGATAGCAGAAAGTCTCTGTTTGATGTGTACAAGGTAGTGGGTATCTCTGGTCGTCTGAGGTCCCCTACTGTTTCTCTATTCTGTTGCTGATCCCTGCACACTTCTGAATCTTGATATCAGTTCTGGGCAGCTGGCCATCTCTATGTTCCCACTGGCCTTAGAACACCTCCAGAGCTCCTGGTACCCACTCCTTGCCATAATCTCCTGTCTCCCAGCTGCCCACAGCTGATGATATTCTTTCTGCACTCCAAAAGTGCAAAGCAACTTCAAGAGAGATGGACATTCCTGAATAATCAAACATTAAAATTCCAGCTAGGGTAAAGCCAAAGACCTGATTGTTCTTCTCTACCCTCAAAGACAAGCCAGCAAAACTACGCACCATAAATTAGGACAGTTGCAGAAGCCTGGTAGACATAACCTAGAGAATTGAATGACATGGTGATATATACTGAAGGCAATTAGAAACATTTTGCCCCAAAATAAATTTCTTTGACATATTTTGAGATGGCTTCCATGAGTCTTACAGATAGAAGTAACACTGCAAAGCTGTCTTTCTTTGGGGAAATCTGTATCTGTAGAGAATACAGCCAGGTCTATCTCCCCCATTCTAGAAAAGATTATCTGCGAGTCTGACACCTTTCAAGGTCTGAAAAGAAATCGTAGATTTACCGTGTATTTGCTCTGAGGGCTGCTACCTTTAAAGTTTCATTTACACAAGATCACCTTTGCTACCTACTCAAGCCTCTTCCTGTTTCCCTCCCAAAACCTGCTTTTCTGCTTTCAAGCCCCCATTCCTTAAAAGCCTCTGTACCTCACTGAAGAGTTGAATCTTCATTTTTGAGGGTTCCCATATATACATGTTAAAATAAATATATAGCTTTTCTCTTATTAATCTGCTTTATTGTGAGTTGATTTTTCAGCAATCCTTCCAAGGGAAAAGGAGAAGTTTCCCTTCACCCCAACAATATCTTATGAAGACAAGGCATTGTTAGGCTGGTACAGACAATCATGTTGCCTTAGGACCGACACATGAGAAGCTCCTACAAAGATCTAAACCAAGACTTCCTGCTCAGCCTCAATTCTCTATCATCAGGAATGGCCCTGGGGAAATATCTGTCTGGTAACCAGATTCATAAACACTGACAGAGAAGTTAAGTCAATTACCTCAATTCTTTTCTCATATTTTTCTCCCTTTATAAGGCGATGTACATAAATCTGAGGAATATGAATGTCTTCTGGGGCAAATGAGCCAATATCCACAATTTCTTCAACCTAGACAAAGAGAAATTTTTTTAAAAAGTTAGGTAGTGGAAGCTTAAACTGAACATTTTTTATTTTCAGAAAAGTGAAATATATGCATTTTTACCAGTAACTTAGGTTGTGTATATAATGTAAATATACACATGAGAGAGTATGTCTATGTGTGTATGTGTGTGTACATATATGTAATGTATACCATAACTTCTGGACCCACAAAAGAGAAGAAATTCAAATGCATGTGTCTGAATGCAAAAATACAGAATATAAAGCTCCAGTACTTAGTCTTTGCCTAAAAAAGCCTCAGTTACGAATTTGTCAAGTGGCTGGTCAGTACAGCTGCTTGAACTTTCGCAAATTACAGCTGAATTATGCAGAACTTGAAAGCACATCCTTAAACACAGATTTTCAAAATTAATGGAAAATTTATCATATCAAAGACAAAAATCTATAACATCTGTTCCATTGAAGAGCTTTTTAAATATAGATACAAATACTATTTGTATCAGTTTTTAATTATTCCTGCTGTTAGTGTCCTAGAATTGTGATAGAACTGTAATCAGTGAAATAATTTACTTAAAGACAGATAATGTCAATATAGAAGTTTCAAAAAGAAAATATTAACTAGTAACTAGAAATACTCAATTTAATTAGAATGAAAGTTATTCACAGAGAATAAGGGCATTTTATAGCAACATGAAATGCCTCCCAAGTCAGTCTGCTATTTTAGAATTCATTTTTTAAAAAGATAGTTTTTTACATCAACATTAAAAAAAAAAATCTCAAAATGACAAGGCTAAAAGAAATTAAACATCTATTGTGGCCAAAGAATTAGGTTTCTGGTACTATATACATATAAATACACACACACACACACACGTATCTTTAAATTGTGAGTCCTAAACTAAATAGATACCATACCCAAAGCAAATTGCCTGCCTGAACTGGTTTATACAGGAGTGCTGTATTGAACTTGCCCTCTAAACCATTAACTAAATGCTCCAGAATAGCCCTCCTTATGCTATTCTACTACTACATGCCCTCACCAGGCTCCTACCAGGAAAGAATACCAGGGATTACAGGTGACATTTTAGTTATTGTGCACTGCTCCCAAATAGCTGAAAAAGACCAACACGGTGGATTAAACCTACCTTCTTTGATAAACAGAAGAATCTTGACCAAAATCGAACAAAAATTCCAAGGAAGAGTCAGTAAACACTGGCATCCA
This sequence comes from Avahi laniger, assembly GCA_963575035.1. Taxonomy (NCBI): domain Eukaryota; kingdom Metazoa; phylum Chordata; class Mammalia; order Primates; family Indriidae; genus Avahi; species Avahi laniger. The sequence continues at coordinate 30,977 of CAUYSK010027889.1, forward strand.
AGCTGAACTAATGAGTAGAAATGCCACTGCGGATGCACTAGGAGGAGACAAGAGGACCCCTTACCACTGTACTCCCCGTCTTCCTCTCCAAACCTCTCAATGCTCCAGTATTCTCTATCCCAGGTGGTGACAAGGTGGAGAGGAGGTGGAGGTGCGAAACGCAGAGGAGCTAAGCACTGCTGCTACCTTGTCAACTGGTTGGAACTTTCGGCCTTGAGGGTTCATTCACATCTCTACGTATTCAATTCAAGCCTTTAAAGAAGTTCTTAGCTTTAAAAATATGTTTCTATATTAACTCATTAACCTGAGGATATACATGAAGATTTATTTGTGCAAATATTAGCCACAGCATTTACTATAATGAGTTGGAATCAACTTAAATGGTCAATAATGGGGAAATGGTAAAATAAATATGGTATATCCACAGGATGAATCAATATTATACTCTCATATTTAATGATAGCTCATAACTGCACATTTCACAAAAATGCAAGATTTTGTCTAAGTGAATAAATATTCACAGATATGCACTTTGACACAATTATTTCTATATCTATAAAAACTGAAAGGAAACACATTGAAATGCTGATGATTGTTATCTCTGGGTGATAGTACAAGTTATTTTTGTTTCCCTCTTACTTTTGTAATCAAGGGTGGGGGGAGCTTACAAAAATTATTTTTTAAAAAGATACAATAGACACCAAGTAAGTATTAACAGTTTCCAAAACTAGAAAATACTAGGGCATGTGATAAATTCCGCAATTAGTTAGATATGTACCAAAGAGGATATTTTAAAAAGAAAATAGAGATTCTAAGAAAAACTGTAGTTTCTAAACTCTAAAAGCAGTTATGATGTTATGTAATAAACTAAGGAAACCCTTTTTGAATTATTTTCTATGCTTAATGCTACTCCATAAGCTCATGTCCTCAAATCTCTTGATTACTACAGTCGTTTCCTAATTGGTCCTCTTGCCTTCCCCTTTAGCAGGGGGCAAGGAACGTAATGGAGAAGAAAAAAAAGCAGCATTTCTCACTTGAACCAGAAATGTTGATGATAACCAGTCATTGTTGACTTCTGCTTCCACCAAAGAAAGTTGCAGCAAAGAATACTAAATCAAGACAAAGTTTCATTACCAAAGACAATTACATCATAACTTTCATAATGAATAGAGAGAATGAACATGTCCTGGTAAAACAACTCTGATGACAAGCAAGAATCTAGTTAAACATAATCAGTTCCACTCTTTGTCATCCTAATATGAATGATTTTCACATTGTAGAAAATGCATGTGCAGCATTTGTCAAAACAATATCAACACTCAACAGCATTGACAATGTCTATACAAAAATCAAAGCTTTCTCAGAGTTGGTTAGCAGAGTTAATGGAAAAGAAAGAAAATATTTGAGGTACAAACCAAAAGAAGAAAACGTTTTCAGACAATCTGTGAAAAGAGTTTAAAAATTTTTTGAAAACTCAAGAGGCAAAACTATCTTAATGATAGCTATTAAAGGGACTAGTTTTCTGTGATCTTGAGAAGGAACAATAAGAAAGAAGCAATGGGGGAGATTAAAAAGTCTCATGAGATCAGGTGATAGCATAAGAATCAAAGGAAATCCGAAAAGAAAACGATGAGTAAGATGAGTTTGTTAGGGAAAAAGTAAAAGATGGCAAGAGCCCTCACTAAAGATGGCAGAATACACTTCCTGAAATTAGAAGTGGGTAAGGCAGAGAATAAAGGACAAAGAAAAAGTCTCAGTGCAAAGGGCAGATGTAAGTGTCCTCATTCAAGATAAAGATGGCAAAAGGTAGCTAAGAACAACCCAGACTACTCCCTGGCACTACGAATAGTTCTCACACAGCACCACCTGGTACAACTAGAAATCCAGACACTTGAAGCTTCTCTAATTGGTACTTGTCTTCAGTCATTAGCAAGAAAATAGAGGCTGGGAAATGTTAATTGTTATTGATTTGAACTTTGTTTTAAAAGGTTGCTTTCTCTGCCCTGCACTCTTCAGAGTTTATAACTCTGAAAAGTTTTATGTTAAAGCTAAGACAAGGATAAGAATTCATCCCTTGGTGACAATGGTTTTGTATTTACTTGGGAAACATTATTTATATCTCAGGTAAGAGAACAGAGGAGCTGCAAGGCAAGAACGTTCTTATTTTTTATATTATTTTAGTGACAACCTCAATCCATTACAGATACAAAAATGGGCTGACCCTAAAAGTTGTTAGTGGAAAATGCTGCACACCTGCAAAACTCTGTGTGTGATACAAAGTGAAGGCTGTCTGGGGAGGAAGAGGAAGACTCACACTCCAGATTTTCTTCCTGAGTCATTTTAACTTTCAAAAAAGTTTAGGAGGAACATTTTTCTTTTGCCAAGAAATAAAAAAGCAGACAACAAGCAATAATGTTTAGAATCATGAGAAACACTAAGTAACCCCAAAATAGCAAAAAGCTGTGGAAGACTAGAAAAATAGAAGAGAAAGGCAATGAGCGATCACAGGGAAAACTACAAGCTGGAGGCAGAGGTGCCCTGGGTGCTAATTTAACTCACAGAATGAGTGAAAACAAGAGGAAATGTGAATAGGATCCAGTGTTGGATAGACCATAGGGTGACCACAGTTCACAATAATCTATTGTACATTTCGAAATAGCTAGAAGAGAATAATTCAAATGTTCCTAGCATAAAGATAAATGTTTAAGGTGATGGATATCTCAATTATCCTGATTTGATCTTTTCGCATTACGTGAACATATCAAATCACATGTACCCTGAAAATATGTGCATCTATTATGTATCGATAAAAATAATAATTTTTTTAAAAAGAAGAAATGTGGACAAAGGGGAAGTCAGCATGTAAGGCATCTTTCTCAAGAATCCAAAGGAGGAAAAAAATTCCAAAGGTGCAAGAAGGTGAATATATTCTTAAACTTCATGCTAAAGGATAGTATGAGCAGCACAAAAATATAGGAGAAAATGGCATTAAATCTAAAAGGGCCTCCTGTTCCTACAGATACATATAGTCTTAGTTGCCTATAATGAAATGCAAAAAGACTGAAAAAATGAGTGGCTACCAATGCATCTGCAATCTTATAAATGGTGCTAAGTATGATTGCATAGTCATTCATTGAAATGAATGGTAGATTGGATCTCATGCCAATGGACATTTTACAATGTCCAGTGAAAACAGGCTGACAAAGAACATGCTCTGTCAACAACATACGCACACACCTGGAAAGCCACAGACCTAGGACTGAAATGTGGTCAAGAATATTTAAAGTGAGTTTAAAAAGAGAAAGAATATCACAATGATGGCCATATAATCAGACCACTCAACAAACCAAAGATGAGGATGACATATTTTTAATAGAAGTGACAAAATTGGCTCAGAAATAAGATAGAAGAGATGGCAATTATTTGACCATTTTCTGTTAATCATATTCTGCTAATAAATTCTGCATTGCCTTCTGACAAGTTCCATCTTTCAGAATGAAATAGCAAAAGAAACCATGATTCTGTACTTTTCACCAATAAGGATAAACTGCTTGACAAAGTAGAAATGATGAAAATCCTGAGGAAAAAAATGACATTGTAAATTGGAATTTGTAATCAGGAAGTGAATCCTGGACATGCATAGAAATGTATACTGGTCTTTAAAGAAAAGCAGATTTCAAAAAGTTAAGAGAAAAGAGAAGCAATCTCAAGTAGTCAGAAACTCAAAATGACAAATGAGCTTATAAAGGACAGGAGGATCTCATTACCCCTATTCTGACAACAGGGAAATGGGTCATCTTGAGGATGAAGAGAATGGTATATAAAGAAATGAGTATAATAACATGGAAAGCTTTGTGTTTTCTCGTATTTTAAAAGGGCTCATACAAAAGAGAGCCTTGCATGACCTCAGACAAATGGAAACCACATGAAACCTTAAGAGGTTGTCAAAAGGCACAAAATTAGGATGAGATGAGGCTTGTCCAAAATGCTACAGATGATGAAAGGGTAGCTTCTGGGGTAATTGTGTTGTTGATGCTGCCGGAGAATTTGGAAATGACAATCACCACTGCTTGGGCAGAAGACAGGGAACAACAAAGCAGCTCAATTCCATTTTATTCCTGACTTCACCATTAGGGAGAAGGAAAGGGCAGAACTAGCATGGTCAAGAAGATATTGAATTCCAAGAAGAGAGACCCAGATTCTCTGAACTAATTCTACACTTTAGATCCACAAAAATTATATCCCAGATTCTTAAAGAGCCTGAAGATAAGATCACAGAATTACAGCCAAGTGAAAAATTGTACAGGTGTCAGCAGATGGAGAGAGGCAAATATGCTCCTTTTTAAAATGAGTGTTCACAACAGAATTCTAGAATGGATAATTAAACAGACAGTCTATAAGGCCATAAAAAGAGAAAAGAATATTACTGAACAGCAGTACAAGTTTCCCCCCAAATCAAGTCATGCAAAATGAATTTAATTAATGTGTGATCGAACTAACACACAGGCCAGGAGAAAAGCAGTATGTGACTTCACAGAGCATCTGACCACATCCCTCATGTAAGAATCTTACAGATATAGCGGGAAAACTGTGACTTGGGTTCATTCACTTTAAATCAACAAATACAAACTAAGCACCTACTAGAATCAGCAATGAAGAAAATAGGGTGCCTGCTCTGATGTACGGGTAGGTAGATAATGACTTGAAGAACCACAAAAGTATCTTATGGCTTCACGAAGCCATAGAAGGAAGTCTTCAGTGCTGTAGTTTTTAATTTACAGAGGAACATGTACTTCCTTAAGAATCTGATGAAAGCTACAAAGTCAATTCAAACACACATAAAATTTTCTTTACCTATGAAATCCTTCATAAGATTCCAGGGAATTTGTTCATAGATATCCTTCCATCCCTACTGTCCAGCCCCAGGCTAGACCCCAGATGATTAGAAAAACCCCTGCTCTAATGGTTTGATGTCGTTGTTGCTATCCTGTTCAACATCTTTATCAAGGCCTTCGGTGACTATAAGGAGGGTCAGCGCTATAGTTAAAGGGTCTGGGGGACAACTAACAATTCTGAACAGATGCATCTGTCTCTAATAGAGAAAACAAACTCAGGCCCATGCCTCCAAGAATTTACTAACAGTTTGAATGATAAAAACCATATTCAGGGAGTTCAGCCACTCTTATAAATGCTCCAAGAATAGTATGCCCCTGGAACAAACCAATATCTTCATATCACAGTTATAAAGAGTCAGTTTTTCTTTCTTGCAATCAAGTGAGTTCTTCCTTCCTATTATAACAGCATGCCTGAGATACAATTTTGTCTGGTTTTAGGAGCAAGAATAGTTGTACTTTACCTGCTTATTAACTTTGTCTTAAATATATCTACTATTAACTATATTTAAAAGTACTTTAATTTTTTTTTTAATACTCTCCCAGAAATCTTTGATCTATAATTTGGTTTTTTTTTTTTAATTTCAGCATATTATGGGGGTACAGATGTTTAGGTTATGTATGTTGCCCTTGTCCCCCTCCTCCTCTAAGTCCGAGTTTCAAATATGTCCAATTTTTATTTGGTATCTCATGGCTTACTCATGTTTGTCATTATAATATCAATTTTTAGTCCAATCCTAGCTCCACTGTATAGCTCTACCATTGTTTTTCATTCTTTCTACAGCCCTGCTTTAAACTGATGCTATCATGTATATTTTCTATGTCTTGTGAGCTAGTTTATGTCCCCTCTGGAACAAAATAGGTAAAAAATTAAACATCACATTTACAAAATTAGAGAATGATACTAAAGGCCAGAAAGAATAGCTAATACAATAAAGACAGAAACTGATCTCTATTAGTTAGGAAAATAAAATGGGACAATATTTTAACTGAATGAAATTTAGCAGGGATCAGAATTAATATTGTAAAATAATACCTGGCCTCATAGTTTTTTGAAAGGAAAATAAAAGTGTTTAGCTAACCACCAGCATAAAGACTATAATGTGACAGAGATATCCCAAAATGCCATATGAATCTTCCTGTCTCTGTTTGCTGTCTAACCTCAGAGTTAGTGCTCACCATCGTCAATCTAATGTCTCTCATTACAAAATATAAACAGTCCTTCCTCCCAACAATGACTCATTTAAAAACACGGGATGAAAAGGAAAGTAGATGAAGCAGCTTGAGTTCCTTACCTAAACCTAAAATAACTCAATTTATTAAAACTGTGACTAGCTGTAAAATTAACAGCTTATATTTTAAACCTTTGTATTTTAAAACTTCTGGCTCATATTGCTCCAAAAAAAAAGAATACTACTTACTTCATGGACTATCCCAACAGTTTTTGTAATATGGAAAAATTGGTTTTTTTAAACAAATTTAAGAGCAGTTTAAGATAAGGACTATTTTCATTTCCACTGACTCTAAAACTAAATCCAAACAGTCTAATCCTTGCTGGTATTTTGCTAACACTTTTTATTTGCCCCCAAATGCCAATCTTCACTAAATATGTGACTTAATAACATTCGGGAAATATTCCAAACATCCAAATTTCATTTGTCATATCTTTTTCTAGAAGGAAATTGTATTAGGACTGTAGCAAATCCACAGAAATAATTAAAATGAATACATCTACCCAAAGGAATTAAAATACTTCCAACATGTTCACTCAAAGCACCAGTCTTATCTTTAACAGTAAGAAAAAAATTATACCATTATCACATACCCCAAGGAATACAGAGAGACATGATATAATTAATAGAATTAAACTAGGAACATTTTTCAATGGAGTTATAGAGAAACAGGGAGAGAAAGAAAGTTTGTGTTGCATTTTACAGCCACAGAGAGCTGCTTATTAGGGATGCCAACTAAAACTTTAAAAGGTTACTCTTCAAGACTGTTTCCTTCAATTTGGGGCTGTTATTCATCCTTGGAGCTTTTTATAATGCAAGAACACAGTATTTAACACATAAACTGCAAAGTAAAATTGGGTGAAATCGTAGCATTTCCAGAACACAGTCAATGGCTGCTAAATCTAACAGAGATTTTGACTTGATTTCAGCATGTGAATGACTCAATAATCAACTTTAAAACCGTTCAGCATGTGCAGTAAACTAAGAGCTTTCTTTATTCATTTCATCTTTTAAATGTTCTCCACATGTTTTCATTTCTGGGGAGCAATAAGCAAAGTAGAATCCTATTTCTTTCATTAAGAAAATTAAAATGCCATATTTATGTTCTCTGATTCAGTGTACATGAGGTTGACATAAAATGTAAAAACAAATTTCAAAACAAAATATTCTCTTTCCTCTCTCTGTGGTTCTGTTTCCAAAACTAGACTTTTAAGTCCTAAAGAAATTCAAACATCTTCATCATATGAATTAAGATTTTAGCATTAAGATCAAATGGCCCCTCTCTTAGTACAAATAGGAAGACATACACCCAGTTTTACCAGAGGCATAACTCGATTCCAGTTAACAAACTGAATTTCAGCATTTAGCCATCACTAGGAAAGCAGGGCCAGTCCTAACTCTGCAGCCATAATTCAGACAATGACTGAAACATACCATGTGTAAAGCTGCTCAAGGGACCAAATCCAAAATGTCTTCTTGGCATGTACATTCATCCCCAAAACTCAATATCATATTTGAAAAGTTAAGAATGACAATTAAAAAATGCATCCTGATATTTTAGACAGAATTATCCCCATTAAAGAAAAGTGGGGATGGTTGATAAAGAAGAGATTTATTGATGCCAATTCTTTGTGAAACATTTTTGTCCATATGATTCTAATGCCATGTGTTCCACTGACTTTTCCTATAGTTAAAAAATAAAGAGACAATAGATTATGATATAAAGAAACAGTACTGGATTTGAAGTCAGAAGATGTAGATTCTGGTTTCAGTCCTAACATCACCTAGCACTGTGTTCTTATGTGAATCACTTAAAGTCATGTCATCTCTGAAATGTGGAAGTTGAACTGTAAACAAAGCCTAATATTCTTTCCAGCCCTTGCGTGATCTAAGTCTACATTAGTTCCTACATGTTCTATTACGAGACCATAAAGTATACACAATATTGTGCAATATCTTTGTAATTATTCTGGGTGCTGAACATGTTAGGTCCTATCTTACTGGGCGTACTCTGTTAAATGCAACACGACTCTAATTCCATGCCATTCTGTCCTCAATACCCCTCTGTACTTGTGCACTTGCTAAGCCAATCCCCTCCTGATTAACCAGGCTGTTGTATTTACAAGGCCAGTTTATTTGCCTCCAATTTATAACCCTTTGTATATCTAGTTAACTATCATATGATTTGTTCTACTTCAGCTGAGTAATAAAAGCCTATTAAATGAAACATACTATTCCGGCCAGCATTAAAAGGCACACCTTGGGATAAAATGATCTCAGAGAAGCCAGAGAAAGCTAGTCACAGTAATAAGGAAGGGAATTACAGAATAGCTGGTGGCAGATTATCAAGTCTCTCAATGCAAGACCCAACAATGATCTCAAATATAATGCCATCAGGAAGAACCACTGAGCATAAGGCATTTTTGCTTTCTTAGACCAAGGTAGAATAATGATGTCAATGAAGCAGAATTTCTAAGCCTGCAAAGAGATGCCTATATTTTAAAACTGCTGGCTGAGTGACTCAAACATTATTTAACGAGCATCTATCATGGGCCAGGCATTGTGCCACGTGCTGAGACTACAGAGATGAGTAAGACAAGGTACCACAAAGTGCTCATAGTTTCATGGAGGAGAAAAGTAAAAAGCCAATCCCAATAAAACATGGAAATAAATGCCGTAATACAGACAAAGCTCCACTGACCAGGTAGCAATTGAGCCCCAAAAAGGACAAGGAAAAGCATTCCAGGCGGCAGGCATGGCAAGGGCAAAGGCACGGGGTCAGGGAACAATGTGGTGTGTGGAGGGAATGTGGGGACATGTTACCTGTGAAAGGATTTAGGGTGCACAGGAGAGGCAGTATCAGAAAGAAGTTTGAAGTTTTTATTTTATCGAATCAGGAGCCTAATTTTGGAAAAGCTATCAGAAATGGTAACAGATAATTTGAACAAAAAAGAGATGTGATTTCTTTTACACTTCAAAAAACTCCCAAGGGGGAAAAAAAAAAACTCCCCAGAGGGTTCACCTTAGCTAATGCTGTGAGGGCAGTTTCTTTTGATTACTGTGGCCTCTCCCCGGGGCGGGAGGGGCGGGATTTAACATCCTGGCAATTACCTTCTGCTTTTATCAATTTTTGGTTGTGCACCTGGATTTTCTATAGGCCCAGTGAAAGGCCATGGATTATTTGAATATATTTCAATTTTAGGAGCGGAGGCTACCATATGCTACATGCTCAAACTACAGTAATGCATGCAAAAAGATGTTTATAAGAAATGTAACCGGTAACATGAAAGGAGTCCGTGAATAATGTTTATCATTTTCCCTCTCACATATTTCTTACATAAATCATTTATGTAAGTCATGACTTTAAAATGCTGCCTTCGTTTAGTGATATTTTTGAACCAGAAAGATTTGGAGAGTAACTTTTTAAAAAAAAACAGCAGCTAATTTTTAAAATGAAACAATCTTGCATAAGCCCTAATTATCACTTCAGTATTTGTAGATTAGATCTGTATTTGAAGTGGAAAAAATAACGTTTTTTGACAAGGTCTCTGGAAAGAGTGAGGAAAGCCACTATCATTTTTAATCAGAGTGACTTCAAAATCACAAGCTAAATTCTTAACACAAACATGGAATAAATTAATAAGTAGGTCATAAGTCGTTAAACTAAAAGAGAAAGAAAAATTAGGAAAAGTAATTTTTGTCCTTCTTTGCAATAAGAGGATTTTTTAAGAGAGCATCCCCACAGTTTATGTCAATCACAGTGTATCTTATCATTTAACAAATTTTCAGGAGAGAATATCATAGGTAAAGATTCCAAAGCCATTAATATGTTAGAAATGCCCTCTAGCTCTTTCTTTTTCTTTTTTTGAACAGAATCTATGTCCTCATTTGCAACAAGACTATTTTGTGGGAAACCATGACTATAAGTTTTAGAAAGTTATCTCAAAACAATGAATCAACAGAGCACTTGACTCACGCCTTATTTTAAGAACAGGCTCTGTGCCTATAGCTGCTGGGCATGGTTACCTTCTCTCTGAGAGCCTGATCTGTCTTTACTTTCATAACTAGGTTACTGCTGCAGCTTCACGATGCTCTTCCATTTTCCAGTCTACTAGCTGTAGGCAAGCAAGCAGCCAGGAGAATTCTCCAGGAAGCTGGTTTCAAATCTACAGTGCCTGACTCCAGAGCACACATGTCAACCACAACTCGGCACCTTATCTTCTTCCCTTTTATACAACTCATCTAAGTGGAAGATTCAAGAACACTTGAGAATAAATACTAGAAACATTCCAATTAAAATAATATTTACAACACATAAAACCACAAAAAATACAAATAGCCAATAAATGTATGAAAAATACTCAATATCCCTTGTCAAAGACATGCAAATTAACACCATAGGACAACAGAACAGTATTTCTTACATAGCAAATTATCAAAAATGTTTAAAATATGCCTGTTGTCAAGAGTGGTTTGAAATGACACTTTTATATATTATTATGGGGTTAAAATTGGATTTATCTTCTTAGAGAATAATTTAGCAATATTTTCCAAAAATATTGGAAATTTGGAATATTTTCCAAAATATTTAAAATGTTGATACACACACACACAAAATCCACTTCTAGGAATGTGATCAAAGAAAATAAATAAACCTACATGCACAAAAACAAGGATATGCACTTAAGAATATTAACAACACTGAAAGATGGAAAACAACATAAAAGTCCAACAATAGAGAGTTATTAATATAAATTTTAGTATAATTATTAAAATATCCTTCTTTGGGGAATATTTAGTGAACTGAAAAAACATGGTTAATATTTTACATTATTTCATGAAAAAACATATTAAAAATGGTGCTAATTTTACAAAAAGGAACATACATGTACAAATAGGAATTAAAGAAATCAAGCCAAGACATTTCCAACTCCATTTTTTTCCTTAAGTCCCTTGGTTCTGTGAAGGAAGTGTCTCCACATCCCATTCTTGCCCATGCCCACCCAAATGTCTTTAGACCTGTGAGTTTTTTATCCACTTTGAGTCTTTGTTTTTTAATTGATATATTTAGGTCAATAACATTAAAAAAACTATTGATATAATTGTATTAATATCTACCTTATCTGTTACTATATTCTCTTTATTGTCCTTGTTCTTTGATTATTTTTTGCCTTCCACTCTTTTCTGCCTTCTCCAGTTTTAATTAACCTTTTTTATATGATTCCATTTTTTCTTCTATCTTAACATTATATCAGTTATATGTTTCTTTCTACCTTTTGGCTGTTACACTTGCCTTTACCATTACATTCAAACTAATCCAAGTCCTTTTTCAAATAACATTATACCACTTCATCGATAGTGCAAACACCTTGGACAGAGTATTCCTACTACTTCTCTTCCTCCATAATGTTACTATCATTCATTTCAGAGAGCAGGCCTTGTTAAGAGAATGCTCTGGGTGTATTTCAAAATGGCTATCTTTCCCCTCCCTCTGTCAGAAGCCTAAGGAGATTTTTCACTCCTCTTCACTGTGAAAGTCAGATAGGATCCTAGAGGTGAAACCGACAAAAGCGTGATGCCCCTCCTAAGAGTCCGCCACTCTGCAGTTTTTAACTCTCAAACTAGTCCACACGAACCTCCGACAATTCATCAACTGCAGTTTGGGTTTTCCTACCCTAATACTGATTCCCATAGAGACCTCTGCTCCTGGGCTTCTGCTCCAGTAAGTTGTGATTTTCAGTAAGGATCTCTGCTCCTGGCTTTCTGCTCCAGTAAGATATGAGCCTGTTTCTCCAACTTTGGGGGCAGTGGTTTGCCTTGTCACCTCAATTCTCTGAAGGATCTAAGAAGAGTTGCTGATTTTTAGTTTGTTCAGCTTTTTTCTTACTGTGAGGATGGAAGTGGCAACTTCCAAGCTCCTTGCATGTTGGACAAGAAATTAGAAGTGCTAGTGTTTTAAATAGTGCTAATTTTTTAAATCATTACTATGAATTATTACATACAGTTCTAAAATTGCTATCTTGAATTCAAACAATGTATAATACTATCTACCTCATTTTCAATTGGGAGGAAAATCATTCCCAAGTGTGAAGGCTCTCATTTTATAGCTTTAAGGAGATTATCCTATTTATAAGTTTTAAAAGGTTGACATCACTGAATGATTTTTAATTTTGTGTTTATGGAAGTATTAACATTGTCCTGGGGCTACACTTAGTTAACTGAAAAATTCAGTTTGCTAAAAATCTATGACTCTGCCAATAAAGAGGTAGTAAATTACATAAAAATGTTAACTCTGCAAAGTATAAAGTAAAATGCACCTTAAAATACACCAATCATCCTTTGTTTTGCTTCAGAACATACGTTTTGGAGATAAAAAGAAATTTTTAGATCTTAACTGTTCCCCTTACTAGCTTTCTTATCTTAAAGACTTTCCTCACCTCATTTCTTTCCTCTTTAAAATAAGGATAAGGAAACCTGCCTCACTGGGTTATTACAACAGATGACTTGAAGTGTTTTACGAGCAAGTACATGGTATAAATAGTACTTGTTACCATTGTTGTTATATTCATTATATGTTATTAGGCTATAATTCCTTTCCCTCCTATTAACACTTATTGAAAATATTTCAATTATAGGGTCTACCACACACTGTGCAGGGGATAACTTAGCTGTATAAAGTCTACTTGGACCATTTTACTACCTATCCTATTCTGGGAATGAATTTCATAAATAAAGTTTTCCATTCTATTTTCCTATCCACTTATAAAACCTAGTCCACCGATCCACATATAAAATGCTACCTTGTACATTAACAATATGAACCAACAAAAAGGAAAAATGAAAACATTTTGTGCAGAAACACATTTAGATGCCAAGAGCACTAGAAAAAAAATCTATAAATAAAATTAACTTCCTTTTATAGCGGGAGCTGAGTTATAAAACTGCCTGTAAAATCCTATTTAATACTTTCTTTATTTCTAAAGGTCTAATTCCCCTTCCAAGAAGCAAACACTCAAAATGAATGAGCTCTGCAAATTCCTCAAACTGAGAAAAATTTAGATTATACCAAAACTTTCAAGCTGAACAGCCTTAATCCATTTTTAACAATCAACCTGTATTTGTCTGAGTTCGGCAATGATGAATCTTTCTTCCCTGAGTTTTATCTGTGCCAGCAAAGCTTTTCCAAAATTTAAAATAAAATTCTAAACTGAACAGAACTTTTTCACAATACAAGGCAAAACTTGTATCCTTTTCCCCAATTATTAAGGAAACTAAAATAGATTCTTTAAATGGATGACCCAGCTTCTTTTCACAGAAAGCACAGAAAAAATTCTTCACATTTCTGTTTAGCTTTCCCCCCATGGGATTTGTATTTAGAATTCTCTTCAATGAGCCTGAATGTGGACTTAGTTACTCAGTGGCAGAAACACTGTGTATTATTAAACTTCAAAAGCTGAATCAGAGAGAAGGTGACCTATACTCTGGGACATGAGTGATCATGGTTTCTTCACAGCATCAACCCAGAGCTGGAAACCATTACATTCTAACAGTTAGGTCATCCTTGGTTTCTAGACTTTCATTATTTGTCCAAAATTAACCAACTGTTTCAAACTATTTCATCCCAAACAAACAAATCAAAAGATACTTTCTCATGATTCTGTGAAAATTCAATAAGGCAAAGCTTTTATAAGGAAGTAGAGATAATACACCTGCTTCCTTACATACAATTTATTTATATATAACAGTATGCTCCATCCTAAGGAAATAGGGAAAGTATCTATTTTTGGAAGCTTAGTCCCTCTGATGTGTACAGGCAGTGGCGTGCTCACAACTGAACATAAATCAATGAATATGTGAGGCCCTCTTTATTCACTTGTTTCTCTTGCACCTAAAAGAATAAGATGTTACTTTCATTAAAAAGAATCCTAGATGGCTCTTCCTTCCTCTCTTACCATGTGATCTCTTTGCACATACCCATCTCCCTGCCACTTTCCACCATGAGTAGAAGTAGCATGAGTTTCTCACTAGATGCAGCTAGCCAATCTTGGACTTTCTGGCCACCAGAATCATGAGCCAAATAAAATTATAAAAAAAAAAAAAAGATAATCAGCATGAGCAAGTTTTATCAGGGAAAAAATTTTAATTTTCATCTGAAACCAGAATATCTGAATCTTTTGAACCAAAGTATAAAAAGAGATAAAATAGATCATTGACTAGTGCTCCACTTAAAATATAAAGCCAGAAAGAGGTCAATTTTTGAGTGGGCATCTACCCAAAGGAACGAAAGACATAGTATAAAAAAGACATTTGCACTAGAATGTTTATAGTGCACAATTCACAACTGCAAAGATGTGGAAACAACCCAAGTGCCCATCAATGCATGAGTGGATCAATAAAATGTGGTATATGTATACCATGAAGTTCTACTCAGCCATGAAAAACAGTGGAGACATAGCACCTCTTATATTATCCTGGATAGACCTGGAGCCCATTCTACTAAGTGAAGTATCACAAGAATGGAAAAACAAGCATCACATGTACTCAGCATCAAATTGGTATTAACTGATCAACACTTATGTCCACATATAGTAGTAACATTCATCGGGTGTCGGGCAGATGGGAGAGGGGAGGACGGAATGGGTATATTCACACCAAATGGGTGTGGTACACACCGTATGGGGGATGGACATGCTTGAAGCTCTGATTTGGGTGGGGCAAAGGCAATGTATGTAACCTAAACATTTGTACTCCCATAATATGCTGAAATAAAAATAATTAAAAATAAATTTAAAAAATTAAAAAAAATATTTTTGAGTGTGTGCAACTCAAGCTAATAAAATGGAATATTTGTAAGAGCCTTCCTTTCCTCAAGGTGTCCATTATAATCCCCCTTGACAGCCATCACAGTTTTCACTTGAGGTAAGGTATCAACATATTTAGTTTGATTCTGATGGGCTTTATTATTTTTTTCCTTTTTTTATTGTAATAGAATTGGGGGGTACAAGTTGAATTCCATTACACGTGTGTATTGTATAGTGGTAAAATCTGGGCTTTTTTATCCATCACCTGAATGAACACCACAGGTAATTTTTCATCCCTTACTCTGTCCCACCATCCCTTCTTTTAAGTCTCCAATGTCCATTATACCACTTTGTGTGTCCTTGCTTAGCCATAGTTTAGCTCCCACTTTTAAGTGAAAACATGCAGCATTTATTTTTCTGCTCCTGAGTTACTTCACTGAGGATAACGGCCTCTGGTTCCAACCAAGTAGATGCACAAGACATTATTTTATTCTTTCTTATGGCTGTGTAGTACTCCATAGAATAATATACCACATTTTTGTTATCCATTCACCAGTTGATTCCATATCTTTGCAATTGTGAATTGTGCCGTGATAAACATACAAGGACAGGTATCTTTTGGATATTGATTTCATTTCCCTTAGGTAGATATTCAGTAGTGGAATTACAGGTAGATCTACTTTTAGTTCTTTGTGAAATCTCCATACTGATCTCCATAGAGGTTGTACTGATTTATATTCCCACCAACAGTGTATAAGTGTTCCCTTTTCACTGCATTGACACTTTTAAATTGTTTGACTTTTTAATAATCGCCATTCTAATTGGAGCAGGTTGGTATCTCATTGTGGTTTTACTTTGCATTTCTCTGATGATTAGTAATGTTGAACATTTTTTCATATGTTTATTAGCCATTTGTATATCTTCTTTTTGAAAAATGCCTATTCACATCATTTGCCCATTTTTAATGGGGTTGTTTTTTTTTTTTTCTTGTTTCAGTTCCTTGTAGATTCTGGATATTAGTCCTTTGTCATACACATAGTTTTCAAATATTTTCTCCCATTTTGTAGGTTGTTCATTTACTGTTTTGGTTATTTCTTTTGCTGTGCAGAAACTTTTTCACTTAATTAAATATCATTTGTCTATTTTTGGTTTTGTTGCATTTGCTTTTGGGGTCTTAGTCATAAATTCTTTGTCTAGGCCAATGATATGGACTGTAAATATTGCTAATATATTGAAAATTACAGATAATATTTTTAAAACAATTTAGCTTAGTTTTTTGATAATGTACCAAGATTTTAGAAATCAGGGGCATTTTGAATTTTGATTTTCTTGGATCTCAAGAATTCTGGAAGGGTAAAGGATATGGAGGGTGTGCCTTGCCAGCTGCCATGCACAGTACAGTTCAATAGTCATCATCACAGGGTCAGTGAGAACAACTGTAGTCATCTGAAGTTTATTAGCCAAAGCAGCAGGAAGGATCAAGATTAGAATGTAGCACCACTTTACAGCTTTAGAAAAGACACTCAAATGTTCTACTCCACTGATGTTCAAAATAGAGCCACAAAATAGGCAAATAGACAGGAAATGCTGTAAGGAAGCTGGGATTTTAAAGATAAGGTATTTGTCCAAGGTCACGAAGCTAGTGAGAGGCAAAGATATGATTCTTAATCTCAGATTCTGTTCACAGAAAATAAAAAAGAAAATATAATGACATGAGACTCTTTGGGACTAACTCCTAGGACTTCTTACCCTAAGTGGTCTTTTCCATCCCATAACCCTAATTCATCAAATATATATGGATTATTCCCAATGCATAACTCCCTTCCAGACCTTTCTTAGGAGCACTGCACATACATGTCCTTCTGCACATGCAACATCACCACATGAATGCCTAGAAAGCCAATCAATCCTAGCAGAACTCTTTATTCCATATCCCCACCTCCCACAAAATTTGTTCCTCCCACGGTTCCCCATCTCAGTAAGTGATACACTATTGCTCAAGCCAGGTGTAGGAGTCATTTTGATTTCTACCTTTCCTCTACTCCAGCATTCCACATCCAAGGCATGAGCAAGTCAGATAGAGTCCTCTTCCAAAATACTGTATCTCTCAATGCCATTATCCTCCCCACCAACACTCCACCACTCAAGTTTGTGCATTTGTACATGCAAGAAACCGGCTCTCAAGTATGAGATAAGTCAAATAGACAAGCTGCTTCTAAAATAAAATGAGCCTATTGATATGTAATTATGCCATATTTAGGTCAGATTTATTGACAAAGACCTTGAGACTTTTTAACAACTGGAGCAACTAGAGCTGGATAAACAAATAGCTGTACATAGCCTTCCTCTCTTCATGGCTGCCTCAAAGGCAGGCCTACCAAACTGCACAGTCAATTCCCTACATCTACACAAATTTATATTATTCTATTTAGTTTTTCATTGATTCTCTCCAAACCAGTCATCATTATTTTATTTCAGTTCTACTTAAATTCATTTGTCCTTAAAGATATAATACTGAGTGATTTAATATATACATACTATAGAAATGGAAATGATCCTGTAAATCAAGCATCTGCAAACTTTTTTCTGTAAAGGACTTGATAATATTTCAGGCTTTGAGGGCTACACACTGTTACAAGGCTTTTTATTTAAGATTACCTTTTTTAAATTTCAGAATATTATGGGGATGCTAACATTTTGGCTACGTGAATTGCTTTAGGACAATTTGAGTCAAAGTTATAAGTGTGTCCATCATGCAGAGAGTGTTCATTGTACCCGTTAGGAATGAATTGACCAATCTCCTCCTTCCTCTTCCCACTTGTATGAATTCCATTGAATTTTACTACTATATGTGTACATGACAGTTGATCAGTCAGTTCCAATAGTGAATACATGTGGTATTTATTTTTCCATTTTTGTGATACTTAATTTAGAAGGTTGGTCTCCAGTTCTATCCAGGTTGTTACAAAAGATATTAGTTCACCATTTTTTATGGATGAGTAGTACTCCATTGTATATATATATAACACATTTTATTAATCTACTCATGTATTGATGGGCACTTGGGCTATTTCTGCATCTTCGCAATTGTGAATTGTGCTGCTATAAACATTCAAGTGCAAGTGCCTCTTTTATAAAATGTCTTTTTTCCTTTCAGTAAATAACCAGTAGTGGGATTGCTGGATCAAATGGTAGGTCTACTTTTAGTTCTTGTACACTGAGAATGGGGCCTCAATTCCTTCTGGTTTGTAAGGTTTCAGTTGAGAAGTCTGCAGTTAGTCTGATGGGTCTTCCTTTATAAGTTAGCTGATGTTTTCGCCTTACAGCTAGAAGGAATGCTTCTTTCATGTTTACTGTGGCCAGTCTGATTACTATGTATCATGTTGATCACCTCTTCATGATGAATCTCCCAGGGCCCTTTGAATTTCTTGTACTTGGATACCTAGATTTCTAGCAAGGCAAGGGAAATTTTTCTCAATTATTTCCTTAAATAGGTTTTCCAAACCTTGTGTATTTTCTTCTTTGTCCTCAGGGATGCCTGTGATTCTTATGTTCATCCTCTTTATGCAATCCCATATTTCTTTTAGGTTTTGTTTGTTCCTCTTATTTCTCAGTTCTTTCTTTTTGACTCACTTGTTTACCTCATAGGTGTTGTCTTCAAGCTCTGAGATTTTTACTTCTGGCTGATCTAGTCAATTCCTAAGGCTTTCCACTGTGTCTTGTATTTCCTTAAATGAATTTTTCATTTCCAGAATTTCTGGGGTTTTTTTTAATAATTCGCTTTCCTTAGTAAATTTTTCATTCATTCCCTACATTGTTTTTGTGTTTTTTTTATGTCAGGTTTCTATTTTCTCCTGTATTTCATTGTGCTTCCTTATAATCCATATTCAAAATTTCTTATCTGTCATTTCATTCCTTTCTCTTTGCTTGGTATCCATTGATAAGGGGTTATTGTTTTCTTTCGGGGGTATCCTTTCACTCTGATTTTTCATGTTTCCAGAGTTCTTTCACTGATTCCTTCTCATCTGGCCTCTCGGTGAAGACCTCAGGGTGCTAGGCCTGGCTTACAGGCCTGTCTCTGGGTCTCCAAAGATCAATCGCTGAGTGTGTCAGGGAGAGGAGGGCCAGTCCTGAGTTGCCCATGGGGTGTTATGGCAGGTTAGGTGTATCTCTCTGGTTATTTCTGACCTGCTATCTTCACCTCTTCCCAACAGTGTGTAGTGAATTAGGTCTCCCAGCTTAATCTCGGTGATGGTGGGTAGTAGTTGTATGAATCAGCCTCTCCCTGAGTGTTCGAGTTGGAGGCGCTATGTTCAGCTATGGGGTTGTTCTCCTTGTATTGATTGATGTTTGCATGGAAGAGTCAGCTGCCAAGATGGTCTTTTGTGCCCATGGTAAGCTCTGGTCCCCCAGGTGGGGCATAAGAATGCCCCAAGCTTTAGAAGGAACCCGGTAGCTTCCAAGGGTTTGCTTGGTCACTACTCCCCGAGGTGGAAGTAGGAGCAAGACAAATTGTGGCTGGATTGCAAGAGCCAGAGAGGCTTTGCAGGGTCTAGGTGGGTCTCAAAGGTTGCTTACCTGGCCCCAAGGGGATCTGCCAGGATGAAGTTGAGGGCAATCTCTCCAAGCCGGCTAGGCTGTTCCCGAGAAAGTGGCCTAATCCCTTGAGATCTAAGGCTTTGGGCCAGGCTCCTTCCGCTCTTGGCCACTAGCATAGTTTCTCTGTGGGGAGGGGTCAGCACCCTCCCTATTCACTCCCTGTAACTCCACAGCACTCTCCCATCACTGTCCAAGACCAGCTCTCAAATTACCCCTCAGTCCAGTTTGTCAGATCCATTAACATATGTCTCTGCAGGACACTAGCAAATAGGAGGAGCCCCAGTTGTGCATGCCTGTTCCACCACAAGACCACAAGGGGAGAGAGGTAGGCCTATCTGACCACGGCGACCTCTGCCAGGGGCATGCTCCTGCCTGGGAGAGACGGCCACTCATACATTTCTTGTTTCAGGCTGCACTCCATAATGTAATGAGTAGGGGGAGAGTTCCTGTTCAGCTGGTGCGCCCAAGGCATTCAGTTGTCATGGGAACCAGGGGCTATGTTACTTCACTCCAAATGCTGCACCCCTATCCAGTATGGTGGTTCTCCAGCAGGAGTGGGGGATGGGTGCACTCACAGATCCCCATTCCTCAGTGCCCCTCTACACTCTATCATTGGATATGTACACGAGAGCTTCCTTGCCACGCATGTCTGGGACTGATATCACTCCTCTGTGTCTCTTTGCACCACTTTCGTGATGGGAGGGACATCGGTTTTAGCTGACCTAAGCCACCAGTGCATGATCCCTTGAAACACCCGTGAGGAGGAAGCTCTCAAATTGCAGTGGCCCGGCTCTCAGTGGTTGGCTCGGCCAGTAACACGCATCCGCCATGGAGACGTCACAGCCGTTCCTGTGCTACTTGGTTCAGTGTATTCTCACGGTTGCAATGGGAGGAGGAGCTGCGGCTACCAGCCAGCCCAAGAGCTAAAATTACTCTCTTTAATGCCAAGATTGGAGGGGATGCAGAGGAGGAAGTGTCCAGGTGTAAGAGAGCCAGCACTCCGATCTCTCTTGGCAATCTCCTGAAAAGTGTCCCTTTTGAATACCCAAACTCCTGTGGATTAATGGTTGACCCCACTATTTCTATGTAGCCACGGTGCCTGTGCTCATGGAGGGTGGAAATGCCACCAAAATGTTCTATGTCCGATGCTCACTGAAGGTACCTAGGTTGGGGAGGAGAAGCCCCCGTTGCCCTTTCACTGGGCTCCGAGCCTCTCTGGGTTTGGACTACACCTGCCGTCTTCTCTTCTCTATCTTCTTCTCTTTCAGTTTTTCAGTTTTCTCTGTTGGGTCTCCGGATATCTCTGTTGTCTCTCCCTGTGATCCACACCTGAGCTGCAACTGCTCTCCACTTTCCTCAGTCCAATATTCTACCTTTCAGCTGGGATGATTCAAAAAGCTGTCTCTCTAGTCAGTCATCTTGGCTTCCCTCCTCACAATATTTTTTTTTTTTTTTGGAACAAACCTTTGAAACTATAAAAACATTCTTAGCTCTTAGGCAGTACAAAACCAAGCCACAGGCTGTATTTTGTCAACCTTTGCTGTAAATAATAATAATTATGAACTAATGGCATAGAGGAAAAATACAGTTATATACAACATGACTCAGCCTTTCATTTAAAACAAATCACACTAGTTCAAAAGGCTTCTGTCTACTGATCTCCTGCAGTAGGCACTAAAATTAGGGAAGTTCTGTATTAGAGAAGGGTGAGGAATATGCCCTAACTATTTTTCATGAGGCAAAACATTTTTCCCAGATATTTCTTCTCCCCTGTCTAGGTGGGCAAAGATAAAAGATGCTCCATAAGAACTAATGAAGCAGCCCTTGTAATGTGCATATTTACAATGACATTTTAAAGCCTACATTTATATAATACAGGTTGATAAAACACAAATTTGTGAAGCCTCAAAAATTACATAGATACAAAGTCAAAAAGCCAAAAATAGCTAGAATAAAATTTACCAATCCATCAAAAAAAGGAGGATATATTATTAAAATGACTTTCTTTTTGGATTTCTGCACTAACAATAAGAAATAGCACCAAAATTTTGTGAGGATAATGGCATACAAATGATCTGCTGTAATTGGCATTTCTACCCTCTAATGCAAAGAAGTCCATTGTACCTGAGATAATGGAACTCTCTCACATAGCTGCAGCATTGTTACCAAGCAACAAGATATAAAATGTCAAGATTAGCACTTTGTTTAATATATTTTTATCATCAATAAACCGTATTTCTATTCTGCTATTCTTTTGGGTGTATTATGGTCATTAGGCTAAGAATTATGTTAGTAATCTACAAGAGTATTCAAAAAACAAATGCATAAGTTAACACTGGGCATTCACCAAGTTCATATTTTTATTTTTACTGCTTCCTTGGTAGAAACAGCAAATATTAACATAACTGTAATTCTGTTACTTAGGCTATTATGTCAAACTACTCAACTACAATATGTCTTCATTAAATACATCTTCATTAGCATCTAAATATTTTCAAATCAATTTAGCGTTTCATGAACATTTAAGGAAATGAATGAGTTTTCTTTAAGTACTTCAATACTTTGAAGCAAGTAGAAGCAATCAGTTCATTTAGTGTAGTTATGTTAGGATAGTACCATCTTTTCTGTCAAAGCATTCTATACCTGGCTAAATTTGTAGCATAGGATTTACAGATATTTCTAAAAGCATGAATAAAATTGTATAACTGAAAAACCATAAGGAAAATAAATGTAAATTGAAGATACTACACAATTTAACAGGTCTAAAAATCAACCCTGTGAACAATATCCATCACTTTCCACAACCATCTCAAAAGTGAACACTTAAGAAGGTATTCCACCTTAGGACCAAGGGTTCTCAAGGCTCATGGCAGGTTGGTGGGAGGAAGGTATTCCTTCTTTTCATGTTGTATCAAACAGTTCTCTTCCCTTTTTTCTTTGTTGTTAAAGAACTTGTGTCATGTGTTCAACTCAACTGGCCCATGTGGGTAGATTGAAGAGTTTTGGGATAAACTGGTTTTTGCCGACCTCATTCTGTTAGAGAGTTTTATCAGGTAAATACTACAATGCAGTGAAGGGCATTTAGCATACTAAGCTTCACCCAGTGAATGTCAAATTTGACATTTCAGCCAAGTTCTCATAAATATCATGTCTCCATATGTCAATCAGAGATGTCTGTGTGAATGAATCACACACAGGCATGAGCAATAGTTGCCTATGCATGGATGTGTGTGTTTGAAACTGGATCTGTCAAATGAAGTTTTTCAACATGGTTTGAAGTATTTGTCTTATATGGCTAGAAGCTTCATTTTTTAGCTATTTATACCAGGTTTTTTTCTTTTTACTGCCTCTTAAAAAAATTATGAGTTCTACTGATTTTGAAACTGTATATCGTAAGCCATTAGCAATATAAAGATTAAGAATAAAAGAAACATAAGAAGAAAGAAATTATGTTTATCCCTTAGGCATTTTCAATTTCTCTAAAGCAGGAAGCAAGATAGCCAAAGTCTCTAAAACATTGATACAATAATTGGCCTGCTTAATGAAGATTAAATGTTCACGGGATCCACTGATTAAGTCACCTGGTTAAAATCTACTATGTTCCCACCTTCTATTGTAAAGTGAAATAACAACCAGTTTGATCATTTCTGCTAAGATAATTCATTAGACAGTATCAAGACAAAGTTTTGCAAACAAGGCCAAGTGTCACAAATGCCAGGAGACTCCAACCTCAAAACCACATTCTTCATTCACCTCAGAGTTTTAATGTAAGATTTAGGCTTAATCATCTCCTGGGAACCATTATAAAACGCACTAAAAATAGAAATCGTGGGGGGGGGGCAAGGGCAACATACGTAACCTAAACATCTGTACCCCCATAATATGCTGAAATAAAAAAAAAAATAGAAATCGTATTTCATATAGCCTTGGAAGAGAATATTGCCATTACTCTCAAGAAAGCTACTATCACGTAAGACTCCTCAGCCCATGACCTTGCACTTTAGAGAGGAGAGTGCCATTCTTGTATTCCAAACCCACCATGGCCGCTCCGCCTCAGGTCTCTACACGCTCTACTCCTTCCGCCAGGCTCCCCCTCAGCTGCAAATCTAGCTTCCTCACGTTCTTGAGATCTTTACTCAGAACTCATTTCATTGAGGGCTTTTACGGACGACCCTATCTGAAATTTCAATTCCCTTTTCCTAACATTTCATGTCCCTTTTCATGATTTTTTTCTCCTTAACATTTAGCAATATCTGATGTGGTATCAAGATAGACCATCAGAACATCTGAGGGCAGGGATTTTTCTGCTTTGCTGTTGTATCTCCAGAACCTAGAAAAGTGCCTGGTACACGAGAACTTCTGATATCAGCGAACTTTCCTTAAAAGGAAAGTCATTGCAATTTACCTGGGGCTTGTTTCAAAATAATACAGGAGGAGGGAGAAGGAGAGGAGACGGGGATGTGGGTAGGGTAGGAGTGACCATGGTTTGAAAGTCATTGGAGCCGGGTTCTCTGCTTACTGTTGTGTATGTTCATCATCTTCCATAATAAACATTAAAAACAAAAATCTGTACTATTAGTTGCAGTGCAATCTCCACCTTTATTCATCCACCAACCAGAAACAACACATCTGTTTGGCAGGACGGCAGATGTACCCTATGGTTAATCTTTTCCTCTGATTAATCTCCTAAGAGGAAATGTCATGTGCCAGACAGTGGTAGAGAACACATAAGTCACAGTTCCAAATCCTGGCTCTTAGGATTTCACTTCGGAAAATAATTTTCCATATGTCTATACTTTACAATCCAGACTTTTTTTTTAAAGCAAGGGACTGATAAACACAATATTCCTGATAGTGGTTATCTTTGGTGGGGAGGCAGATGGAAGGAAATGAGCATGAGTAACCCTCTAATTCTTATATCAGGTGGGTTCACAGGTGTTCCATTTATTACGATGCTTCATAAACCACACGGGCCACATGTAAATAATATTTGTGTGCATCAAACACCATATAATTTAGCCAATTCTTTCATAGGCAAGTACATAAATATATCATAGTATAAATATAATAATTTTATTTAAGTCATGATAATAAATATACTTATTTTAACTGAATGTAGAAATTAGCTAAAACAGTTGAAGGGACCTTGTATAAACCTTTGCTGTCTTAAAGCACCAGTCACGGCACAAGCCTGACAGCACAAAGAAAACCAAGCCAGCCAGGTTATTTCAGTCGCAGGCAGCCGCAACAGCCTTCAGTTGGCTGAGTCAGACGACCTTTCCTGACAGCACATGTGTGCCAGGCTGCTTGCAGGAGACAAAGCATCAACAGTCTCCTGAGTGAAGCACTCTCATTTCACCCCCTAGGTTTTCTATTATAAGCTCCTTCCCAAAAAGAAAAGAAAAAAAAATTAAGTAGAAACAGGCCACTTTCCAGAGAGACCCAGGATGGTGGGATGTGTACGCAGGAGACTGGCAGAGGGCCTCGTGGGCAGCTGAGAGGCTGATGAGACAACAACACTCCTCCAGAGAAAGAGTCAACAGTCCTTGCTGCTCCTTGTCATACACACGTAACTCAACGCCCAAGAGTCATTCCCTGGCGGGTTTTGCACTTTAACTTGCAAAGCTTATCAGGGGAAGACTTCACCCACTCAAAGAGAGGGAGGTCCAGAAATAACACTGTCTGGGCTAAAAAGAGAAACATTCTTTCTGGCATGTGTGCCAACATGTGCACCCACGTGTACTATTTTTCCTAAGTAACTACCCAGTTCCATAAGATGGGGAGAAAGATACAGCCAGCATCGACTATGTCCCAACTTCGTGGAGAAACACGACAATGGCTGCAAGTTTCAAGAAATACGAATGTAATAGTCACAGTGGTTTTATTAAAACTGACATAATGGATCACCTCTTTGGTTTTATACAACTCATAAGTTTGCATAGAACACATCTGAGAGGAAAAACTTTTCCAAAAAAGACTAATGTTTCTCCTTTACAGAGACTAGAAATAATTAATGTCAAGAGCAAATGTGATTTTCTCTTCATAATCCAAGATAAACATACTGCTTTACTTCTTGACATAAAATACTTGTTGTAAATTAATTACTACATAATTAAAGAAGAAATGGGAAAAAAGCAAGAGGTAGCTTGGACATTCCTTTGCCACTCTTATTTTAAATTAAAAAAAAATTAAGATGGTTAAGGGAATTATCATTGATATTTTAGACATTTATCATTCTACCCACCTTAAAACCCAAGTTCTAAAACTCAAGTAAACAAGAAGAAAGGTCAAAAACATGCGGCGCTGTGCAGCAGGAAGATGCTGGCCTGGAGTTTCAGAAGACAGGCTCTAACCCAGGTTCAACAACTGAAAAGTCCTCCATTCCCTTATCTCTAAGGGAAAGAAAATGAGCTGAAGAGTTCTAAAAAATATAGTCTTTGTCTGAAATATAAGATATAGTTACTGTTATAGTACCCACTGCTGAAGATACTACAGTCCTAGAACAGACATCCAGTCATCACGTTTAGGGAAATATGTGAAAAGCTACAAGTATTAAAGAGGCTATGCAACAGAATGAAAAGAATCCAAGAGAAAAACTGAATGAATCCATGGGCTATTGATCACAGGATGATGCTTTTCTCAAAGCCATCTCTAAGGTCGATGATACTAGAAGAAAAAAAGACTACAATCGGAATAACTGGCAAGAAAAACCCTGGATAGAAGAATAAGTTGAGCAAAAAATTTCATTATCTGCTTGATGCTAATGGGATTGAAATGAACTACCTCTGGAGGTTCAATATCTTTCAAGAATTTGAAATTTCATCATTTACACATGATATGGAAACATTTCATGACATGGAAAAAAGCAGACACCCTGGATCAGTTTTTCTGTGGTTCCATCCTTGTTCTACCTAGCTGTGTGACATCGGGTATATCCCTTAACCTCTCTCTGCTTTAAAGTCCTCATCTGTAAAATAAGGATAATTATGGTTCTTTGCAGGACTACTGTGAGAATTAAAAAATGATAATGCACATAAAGAATATGGCATTATCATACATAATAAATGCTTGATTCATGGTAGCTATTATTATTAATATTTAGCATGCAGAAGAATATGCAGATAACTTAATAATCTCTGAAGATTTTTCTTAAATGCTATATTTCAGAGACCAGCTCATAATCATTCATCCCACCAGGACTACCATAAAATAAAGCAAGATAGGGCTAGAAAAGAGAAGAATCACAGAACCCTGGAGGCCAATGCAGGAAATGGCATGCATAGAGCATAGCACAGAACAAGGGAGCCAGAGGGTCAGGGTACTCACTAGACTCAGAATAATACAGAAGCCACAAAGTCAAAATAGAATTTTCATATCAGAAAATGCCCAATCTAGGCACCATCCCCAATTCCAAATTATTTTCCACTTTTGAGAGCACAATTCTTAGAATTCAATCTATGGGTATGTGGAACCCTCCACTATGATCATACAAAGTGGGTAGACTTCCAATAATCCTATTGTCTAAACAGCTGTTTTGCTCATGTCCCTAAACTAGAATGACATACAGATTTCTTCTCGATCCTTCTAATCCAACTTTGTACAGTAAAACTTCCTCAAATGATAATATTCTATGTCTGTGCAGAGCAACGCAGTAGTCATTAATCACACATACCTAGTAAGGGCTTGAAATGAGACTAGCACAACTGAGAAATTGAATTTGCGTTTTATTTTATTTTAATTAATTTAAATTTTAAAAGTCACATGTGGCTAGTGGCTACCACACTGGAGAGTGCAGTCAACTGGGAGTGGCTATCTGCAGCACTGTACTGCAAGGGATCCTAATGTGCTGCTCTGGGCCTACCAGGAAAGAGTTCTGTAGATAGATCAGAGATTTCTGTTCCAGGACAGAGAAGGGCAGCCTTTATTATTAATATATTTGCAGGGTCAGTTAGAGGATTTGCTTTCCTCTTATGCCAAAAGAAGCCTCTCTTTTCTAATATCTACGATTCTGGACGTTACAAGGTCACTTTCTGCTCCTATAAAAAGTAAGTTTGGCTGAAAAGAATTAGACTGTAATAAGAGAAAAAATTTAAAGGAACTTCACGCAGGGGTAATGCATAAGGTCCTTCTGTACTCAGGGAATAAATATTGGTTTCTGGCAGTTTTACAGAAGTACATAAAATCAGTAGTGCTGAACTATTGCTTATCTTCAGTTACGTTATAGGCCTTTCTTTACTAATGCTACAGATGTGTGCCATGGACATGTCATTAAGATGATTCAATAAATAAAAAACAGATCACACAGAAAGAATAAACCATATTATCCATTTTAAATGCACAAAATATACTAAAGTAATTGTAAAAGAAACCACCATGCCTAGGTTAAGAGTACCACATCCCTCAGCACTTTAAAAATAATACACTTTACAAGAGCAGAACAGAACTCTAATATTCGATTGTTTCAAAAACACACTGTACTGCCTTCATGAAACAATATCTTGGGATGGACGAATCAAAAGATGCCATGTACAACATAGGAAAAATCGGGAATATATAATCTCATTTCCAGATCACAAAACGGGGGCATCCTATAAAGCACTCCTGAGGGAAAGCTACCTCAAACTCCCATTAAATTTGGTTCCAAGATAAGATGATCCTCAAAGCCTCAACTCGAGAATCATTTGAAATTTTCTTTGAGGTTCAAATATGTATAACCAAAATGGCAGGGTTTTTGTGTAAGCACCTATTTCCACCCCAGAGCCCTAACTAACCCTAGGAAGGCTCTAGAATTATTCAAGCCTCTCCCAAACACTGCGATGCCCAAAGGACAGTCAGTTAGTGCCTGAATTCAACAGCTCCGAATGCAACATCAAAGCAATTATTTGTACTACTCTCCTTCATTAAAGAATTCAGTATCTACCACAGGAAAATAATGAACTTCTCCTCACAGAATTTATTATTTTCCTAGTGCTCTATATACATAAATTCAACTTGGGATTTCACCCAAGGAGGTCTATTTCATTCAAGGACCAAAGGACTTTTATAAGCTAGTCCCATGGCTTGATTAACAGAGACAGCATTGCAGAGAGACCCTAGCTAACCAGAAAATCAGCACTGCAGCAAAATTTCAATCATTATATATTTAAATAGAATCACTCTATTTCCAAAACAAAAAAAACTGTCACTGTTTGCTCTCCGGAAAACAAATGAACTGTTGTGCTTTTTCTTGAACGAATATATGATATCGAGTTAAAAAATTAACACCAGGAATTCAGAAATAAGCTCTTCTCTTACCTCCACCACTGTTGTTGCTGCAGCTTTGCACATTGGCAAGTTGAAATTCCTCGCGCTTTTCCTGCATTAGGGATGGGGAGATAAGAAGTGGGGAAAGACGACAAAAATAAGCGCCTCTTTCAGCTTTAAAATTGTATAGATTAGAATAAATTGTACAGATTAAAATAATTTCTATGAACTAAGAATCTAAGAATCTTCTTCAAAAGAGCATACCATAGTTTCCACTAATGAAGCTTTACAACTATCTCATAAATTAAAAAAAATGATAGCCACTTCATTCAATTTATATAAGTTTCTTTTCTTAAACAGAGTTGAGGGAAAGAGGGACTATTTTTCATGTTCAACATATAGCTATATGTAAAAAATGGATATTAATAAATCTACCCTACTTGAAGTGAATTTCCCTTAATCTTTTAACTGATATACTACTTTGTTTCTATGGTTAAATATTTCACTCAACAACTTGCTCTCATTAAAATATTGAGAAAGGAAAAGTAGCAAGGGCTTCATGTGAAAAGGTATAGTAATCACACTCTCTGTTAAAGAGAGGCCTATTGCTGAAATTAAATGAAACATTCCTTGGTAATTTGTGAGTCACCTATAAAGATCATTCTGGAGAACCATCTTCTGATGAAATTTTTGAAAGTACAACACTCACATCAGACCCTGATGTGTAAAATTTTCAAGAAGGTGGCAATTTTGCTGATGATTTTACATCCCGGAATTACTCAATATACTTGCCCTCACCATAAAAATTAAAATGTATTTTTGTTTCTGGGAGTATATGTTCATAGAAGAATTTATTTGGTAGAAGGATGTAAGTCACAGCTATGTTATACCAGTTCTTTTAGGCCACCAATATTTCCTTTGCTTGGATTCAAGGATGGGTACAAAGATAGGAGTGTCCTTGAAAAAGAAGCCCTTACGAACTTTCACAGTTGCTGGGTTGGATTCCACCAGATGTCCGGGTACCAAAACCTCCAAGGACAGAGTGTCAGAAGCAAAGGAGTCCCAGGCTCCCCAACTGTAACAACAGCCTAGACAGACTCTGTACCAGCTGTTCCACTCAACACAAAGGTAGTCATCAGTCCCTTGAGCATTGGAAATGAGAGCTTTCATTTCACACCAGAGTTCAATAACCACCAGCATAAAGCTGGTACTTAGAATAGCCGTTGTTGGGAGGCTGAGGCAGGAGGATTGCTTGAGCCCAGGAATTTAAGGTTGCTGTGAGCTATGCTGATGCCACGGCACTCTAGCCCGGGCAACAGAGTGAGACTCTGTCTCAAAAAAAAAAAAAACATAGCCCTTGTGTATTCTTTAGATACCGCAGCCAGGCAGTGGAGCACAGGAGGAACTCATGGAAATATTTTAAATAATTAATTTCCATTTGATAGTATATAATTTCATTAATCTCTTTTAAAAAGCAACTAAGCATTTGCAAACATTACAGAAAGAAATAATGTAAAATGTCTTCTGTAATTGTCAAAATTAGTTGTACTTTAAAAAACTGGCTAAATTCAAGAAATCAAATACAGTGTTAATCTCACATAAGTCCTGCAGGAATAAACAAAAGCAATATAAGAGTATCACTGAGAATTTCATTGTAATTACATCAAAGGTGCATTTGCTAAAGATTAAAAAATTGCTAATTAAAAGCAGCAAATGACAACATTATGGGAAGGAAAATGATTTCTATAACCTAATAGGTAAAGTCTTCAAGACCAAAAATTTTGGAAAACTCTTGAGTGTATACTCAAAGGTGTCATAATTTTCAAAAACAACTATATAATCTCTAAGTCCTAGATACTAAATAGTTGGTATGCCTAGAATAATCAAAAGATCTTAAAATCTATAAAGCCTGTGGCTATCCAGATAATGAAAATGAAAGTTCAACATTATTAAGGTTAATCAATTTTTCAGATGGAACTTTATATGCATTTCCTAGGAAATACTAATAGGACTGAAAAGGACTGACCTAAATGATTATTAGCAATATCTTTCCAGAATATCAAAGTAACTTTGACATTTTAAGACAATACATGTAATTATTGCCTTAAATTTTGATATTGTAATATATAAAATAAAATTGTGTTGTCATGTTTTTTTAAGCATGTAACTATAGACTTGGCAACTAAAATACACAGGGAGAAAAACAACTGACTATGTGACTATGTACAAGAGTACATAGATTTAAATATTTAACAAGCAGTACAACAAGAACATCAGCCAGTCTGAGCCGACTCCCATAAGCACACCATACCAGCAAGACTGCATAGCGGCAAACCTGCACACACAACACACATACACATACGTGTGGGTGTGTATGATCTTAAGCCACTTCCGAAATGAATTTTTAGAAATATAAAGTTGCTAACATGCATTACATTAATATTTTTTAAAACCCTTACAATACCTGAAAATCACATTTCCTGCTCGGTCTGCCTTCCAGGCTTTCACCAAAGCAAAATCCCCAGATATTGCTTCCTCCAAAATAAAGTGCTGACCATTGAACTTCCTCACCTGCAGGAGAAAAGGGGGCATTGTCAGGTATTTGCACAGGTCTTGTTTGCTTGTGATACGCACTCTAGTAGAGGCCAATAATAGGGCTACAAGCCTAGTGAGAGGTTTCTCAGAGGGAAAAGAACCTTAGAAACTTTAAGAATAAACAGTATAGTGTAGCTAGGGCTTAGTCCAAGTAGTCATGGGGGAGCCGAGGGAACAGACGTGCAAAACGCCCAGTGACAAGAGAAAGCCTGGTGCACGTGAGGAACTAAATGTTCAACAAGCCTGAAGCATAGACTATGTGTGTTAATGTCCATTTTACTATTTATGTGTATTGGTTATTGAACATGAAAAATAGTCTCTCTCTCCATCTGAGAAAAAACTATATGATTTGCATGAAATGGCCTATATATTGTTTGTATACACAAAAGTTATAAAAATCCATTCATCTCTCATTAATCTATAATTTATAAATCACCTGTCGAAGTTTTAAGTGGGATTCATATAATTAGAAATCCAAATCATATGAATTCCCTCCAAATTCATGTAATTTGGAGGAAACTGACATGCCATATCTTCCCACCACAGAGCACAACACATGCCTCCATTTACCAGAGTTTCCTTCCACCTCCTTCAATAGTTTAATCGTTTTCTCTATAGGATCTTTGTATTTTTTTTTCCTTAAGTTTATTCACAAGTACTTCATGGTTTTTGTTGCTACTATGCATGTTACATTTTATTTTATGGTATCTTTTCTTCTTACATTACTTGTCTAATAGAATGCTATTGATTTTTGTTTATGTTTATTGACATTTAAGTCCATGAATTTTGGGAGTAAGAACATAAAGCAAAACTGTGCCTTGGCATCATGTTCCTTTTTTCCTCTTGGGGATTTATCTCTGGGAATGAAACCAGAGGGGAAAGGAAACAACGTCGATTGCCGCACTCTATCGCTGTGCAAGATGGAGCCATCTGAAGGCGAACTCCAGTCTCATTCCTACTGCATCCCCTAGTGGACAAACAGACGCAATGCATTGTACAGAAAGCCTCCATAGAAAAGTTTTGATACGTTTATTTTTAATTAATGGTTTAAAACAGAAATCCTTTCTTAAAGAAAAGCTTCTTTAAAAAAAGAATAAGAAGAAGAAGAAGAAGACAAGCTTCTTTAAGGACCAGTTTCCTGCTGGGAAAGATTAATGCACTTAAGAAATCACTGATGAATGAGGATCTTAGCAACATGAACTTAGATAAATTATATGAAAGATATTTCTAAGCTTCCTATCAATATACAAAGGGATTTTTCAATGGCTTATGTATTTCAAAATCATCACTAAATGCTAGCTGATTATTTTACACACAGAACTGGACAACTAGAATAAATACATGCTAATGCAGGATAAAGTCAGGAAATTGACTTTTCTCTTACATCCCAATTATTTAATTTCCTGATGGGTCTATGTACCAGCTGTTGCTGAGTGTCAACTATTCTAAAATGTAAAAATGGGGAAGGAACTGGTTTTGTCAAACTAGCTATTACACTCACTTGAAAGGGTCGTGTTACACAGTCACCACTTCCTCCTTATTGTTTCTTTTTTGAATCCGCTCTAATAAGATTTTCATCTTTTCATTCCAGAAAAAACACTCCTTAAGGTTGCCGATGAATTCCATTTTTGGCAAATCCAACGGTCAATTCCAGTTCTCATATTACAGGACCTCTCCATGCAGTTGATCGCTTCCCTCAGGTGATCACTCCTTCCTTTTTAAAACTTTCCTTCTCTTTCAAATCAGTAGACTGTGGGTGGAGGGATTCCTCTTTTCTAACTAGTCGCTCTTTCCCATGTCCTTAGGTTTAAATATATGCTGATGCCTCCAGAGTCCCTGTCCTGGCCTCAAGGCTCCCCTGACTGGAGCCTGTTGAGCACCTCCTCCTGAGTCTAATGGACATCTGAAATGCTCCATGTCCAACACAGAGCTCTTTGCTACTTGATTCTTCTCTGACGCCTCACTAGTAATTCATCAGCAAACCCTGTTGGCTCTACTATCAACATATATCCCAATTCCAACCACTTCTCGCAAACTCCACCATTACCACCCTTAGCCTAAACCACCTTCCACTCCTTCCTGGATTAACACAACAGCCCTTTAACTTCTCTTGCTGCTTCTGCTCTTGGTCTCCTACCAAAAAAAAAAAAACTCACCACCCAACTGCTACCGTGATCTTTACAAAATGCAATCCAGATCACATCACTCTTCCACCCTTATTCAAAACTCTCTATTGGCTTCTCACCACACTCAGTAAAATCCAAATTCTGTGTGGATCTGGCTCCTGCCCCTCTTCAGTCTTCAGTCTTATCATTCTGCCTCATGTACTCTGTTTCATTCTCACCCTCTGCTGTTCCATAAACAGGACAAACCTGTAGCTGCCTCAGGACCTTGCACATCCTATTCCTTCTGATGAAAGCACAACCCTCTGATCTCCACCTGCCTCATTCTCCTACCTTATTCAGGCCTCTACCAAATTTCACTTGCTCAGTGAACCTTATCCTGACCAATGTGCAACACCATCTCCCTGGTGTTGAGCCACTGATGACTCTCTTTTCAACTTTTCTTCACAACGCTTCCACTATAGACATCATGTGTTTATTCATTCACTGTCAGTTTCTCCACTAGCAGGGGGACTTGGTGCTTAGACTTCAATAAAAATCAGTGAATTAAAGAATTCCCTCATTTCTTCATCCTACACTAAACAAGGGAAATAAAGAGTTAAGAAGAATTGTTTCAAGAAATTATTTGTCATATTCCTAGGAAATTCAGACAAAATTACAACACTACTAAATTAAAGCACCTGACTCCAAGCAGAAATGAACCTAGGAAGGATTCTAGTCTATATTTTCCCAGGGTGAATTAATGCTACAACTTCTAGCAAGTTATCAAAGTATTAACCCAATTTTTCTGGGCACTTTTATCATACTATTAAGATTCATTTTTAATAATTAGGCTCCTATTTTTACTTTGTGGAGATACCTTTTAAATTTAATTAGGCCGTAAGGCAAAAAAGCAAGAAAGAATCTGAAAAATATGTTAATAAAAGCTTTAAATCAATATAGGTCACTCTCAGCAGAAAGGCAAAGTTCCAGATGGAAGACGCGGCTGGAGACAAACACTGAACAGCAAAGAACATGTTCAATGACCCCGTATCTTCCCTCAGAACAGAAGGGGCAGAGCCAGCATTCCTATATGCAGAGAAGTGATAAGAGATTCCTTGATCTGCTATGTTCACTTCCCTAGAGATAAGCTCAGCATTTCTGCAACCTGTGTTAACTCTCAAGTCATCTGTACACGGAGATTGGAAAGATACTAAAAAATACAGTAATGAAACACTGACCTGTGTAATTTTTGAAATTATCTCAAATCCAAAGACTTCAAATACCTGTATCTGGAGTTCTACTCTTCTCTAATATGTGAGTGAAGTTGCCTACTATAAAGGTATCCCGGCCTACTCAGCACTTTAAATAAAACTAGGTTATTCAGTCAAAAGCTCAAAGTGTGTCTAAGACACAAAATATAAAGGTGAGAATATGAACTCTGTATTTATTCTATTATATAATAACTGTTCTCTGCTTTTCAAGATTTCAGACAAACTTAAGATTTTCTAAATTTTGTTCTTCCTGTGATCACATTAGGTAGAGCTTGCGCATGAAGAGTTTACCAAACATATCATACTACTCTATTTTCCACATAAGCATAATCAGCAATTATAAATGTTTCTATATTTGTTAGAACGTATCATACCAGTTCAGATAGTTAATCTTGACTATTACATTATATATGGATTATAGTTTCTTTTCTTATTTAGTTTCTCTATGTGATTTTAATTGCTAGTAGATGCCTGGATTTAGCTAGAAATTTTGCCTAACATAATTACAAAAATGAATGAGTGTTTTTTCTCTCACAGAGGTGATTTTATGCTTATTTAATCCAAAGAGTGCACCCAGAATCCCATGTGGAAAGGGGTATCCCGAAGCTAACTGGATGAGACGCTTCTTACCTCTCTTGGCTGGCTGGCAATGGCAATGCTGCCATCTTTGTTGTATTTAATGGGTGATCCTCCTTCTTGTACCAGGGTCCCATACCCTGTGCTGGTGTAAAATGCAGGAACTCCAGCCCCACCTGCACGGATCCTCTCTGCAAGCGTGCCCTGCAAGTGAGCAACCAACACTCCATGAAAAGTTCATTAAGCACATATCTGTACGTCAACATAGAAACATTTATAGACATGGTTCCTACTCTCCAGAGGCTCCTAATTCCAAAAATTACCTAGCATTGTATATTGGTATATTTCACTAATACTGTATGCTGGAAGATCAATTTTTAAAAGTTACTTCCCCTCTAGATCCACACTGAATCCACATGCAAAATGTATCTGCTTATTTGTATAGTCATGCGTTTAGCTTCCATACCCTC
Source organism: Avahi laniger (assembly GCA_963575035.1). Lineage (NCBI taxonomy): Eukaryota > Metazoa > Chordata > Mammalia > Primates > Indriidae > Avahi > Avahi laniger. The sequence continues at coordinate 66,761 of CAUYSK010027889.1, forward strand.
CTAATGGTCTCTTGACGTCATGGTCTATATATGTCTACTTTTAATATTTTAAATTCATTTTTAAATCTGAATTATGAAACTTTAGTTATGTGCATTAAAGAACATAATTAAATTCAGTGTTTTACAGCATGCTATATGTAGCTATGGCCTAAATCTTATCATTAACAATACATCAATAATGTAAAGTGTTCAAATTTTATGATTTATTTTAAAACATTTTCATAAATATTTCATCTACTAAATTATCTAACAAAGAAAAATCCAAAGTTAAGCAAAGAGCATAACATGCAGGTAAACTGGTTTCTATAAACCAATTTCAAATTTTATTTCGGGGTAGAAATAGCTGCAAGTAAAGTTTGTGTCTTCTTCTGGTCTTCTTTCCCATGGGTGACCCGTCTCCCTCCTAGGTGCCAGTGATTTCGAACCCAGTTTCCCTGACACCTCTCTCATCCCCAACTGTCTTTCCACCCAGATTTCCCCTAAGGCATCAACTCTGACCCTGAACATTTTCTGACACCTTCCCTAACATTGAAACCTACCGTTACAATCTTACTACTTCACTAGAAAACTGATGTTAATTAGTAGTTAAGAATTGTATTTATTGTATTGTAAGTATTCATGACGGTGTGTTCATATTATCCCAACCTGAAAACTATTTTCTATTTTAACTAGAACTTTTAAATACTTAAAGACAAGACTAAAAATTGAAACTTCAGACACTGAGTCATTTCAAGTAGATGGAATATTCTGGGGAAGGAGGTACTTGGGGCACAACTGAAAATCTTCCACATAACTAGTTCTCTATTCTATCTAATGGACAGAGATGACTCTACCTTGTGTTGTTAATAAGTTAATAACATTCACAAAAATTAAGTCATCAAAACAACCACAGTAATACCCCCTACTTTAAAATATTTTTTATGTATACCCCCCTAGAATACTTCATTCCTTCTCTCTGTCCAACCAGGCAAGGACCTGAAAGTAAACTATTTCTGCAGACAGGACCTCCGCAAGTACCACCAACCCCCTCAGCTCCACCCCACAAAGGGAGTCCTAACAAGGACAAAACAAGGGAACAAAACAAGATTCCAGAGACACTGTTTATTTATGTGCCACTAAGCTAAGGAGGGAGATACCATTCTTTTTTAGCTTAAAGAAAGAATATAAGAGAAATATTAAGGAAGTTCCTCTCCCAAGTATATGCACTCTAACAAAATAAGAGGTAATACAAAAGTTAAGGGGTAACTGGAAGGTTAATTTTCAATAGCTCCACAACCCAAGGATACAGTAGCTCAACCTACAATGTGAAGAGAAAAAATATATGCTACGGACTGAGCTGTGTTTCCTAAAATTCATATGTTGAAGCCTGAACCTCCAATGTGACTATTTGTGGATAGGGCCTATAAGGAGATCATTAAAGTTAAAGAAAGTCATAAAGGTGGGATCCTGATCTGGTAGGATTAGTGTTTTTATAAGAAGAGACACCCAGAGAGTGAGTGTCCCTCCTCCCTCCCCCTTTCCCCTCCTCTCTCTGCTGTGGGAGGACACAGCGAGAAGTCAGCCATCTACATGCCAGGAAAGGAGCCCTCACCAGGCACTGAATTGGCCAGAACCTTGATCTTGAACTTCCAGCCTCTCAAACTGTGAGAAACAAATTTCTGCTATTTAAGCTACCCAGTCTATGTTATTTTGTTATAGCAGTCCAAGCAGACTGAGACAGTATATCTTAGTTTTTTTAAGTAACTTTAAATGAAAACTGAATAAATACCAAGCATAGTGTGATGCTATGATAAGCACATGTGAGAGTGTGGCAGAGTGACCAGGTGTGACTGTAACAGTGTGGCAGAACAGTGTCTGCTAGAACAGTCCTCTCTAGACAAGCATATGCCATGATTTAATTGCTGGAAAAAAAAATATTTTAATTGTGTCATATTACATCATACCAACTTGGTGAAGTCAGTGGTAATAACATTTCTGTTGACAAAAACAGAGTAGCTCAGTTTCAGAGATGAAAGCTGAGCAAGTCAAAATGAAGACCAATGCAGACAATTTGTAGACTTTGTTTTACTCAAACATCAAAAACTTTGCCTTTCTCTGTGATAAAGTCTTCAATCAGTTAGGAGATGATGTAGAAGATGAGTGAAAACTTACCATATTAGTTGTAGTAACTGTTTGCTTTGTAATAACATCAGTTCCCTGGAAACATGGGCTCTGATCTCAGCACTTACTCTGTGATATCATCAGTTTTCCCTTCAAGGGCTTCAGCCTCTTGACGTGTCTTAGCAAGACCAGATCATTCACAAATTTCTAATTTACAATTCTAGAAACTGACTTCTATGACAATTCTCAAACATTTCACCAAGTCCTTTTGCATGCTTCTGACAAAACATACACTATAGTGCCAAACTTAAAATCTTATCTTGCAGTCTAGCAATTTTTACTAGAAATACCTCCTTTTTCAGTACACAGTGGCAGAAAATATTAACCCTCTAGCAATCAACAGGTGTAACTTATCAACAAAATTCCTTGGCTTGGCAAAATAGCATTACCTCTGTCTTACCTCTCTTGCACAAAAAATGTCTAGGCAGAAAAAGGGATATTTTTAAATAAGTTAGCATTGTGAAAGAAAAGCAGAGAAATCATCGCACCTGAGGTGTCAGCTCTACTTCTAATTCACCAGCTAAGTACTGTCGTTCAAATTCTGCATTTTCTCCCACATACGAAGAGATCATACGTTTTATCTGCTTGGATTGAAGTAAAAGGCCCAAGCCAAAGTTATCAACCCTAGAAGGAAAATGAACGTAATTTACAATCAAAAGAACACCTGACAAAACACCACATTTTTTTTTTTAGAAAGATGAAATTTAATTAATTTAGAGGAAAAGAAATTCTCTCTACTAGGCATTTAATCCACATTCCCTCTCAATCCCCAAAGAACCTTGCAAACTGGCTATTCTTTTCTTATTTTACATTTGAGGAAACTAAAGCTTAAAAGATTTAAGTGATTTTTTCCCCCAAGATTTTGGGCAGTAAGGGAAACAGCCAATATTCAAACCCACATCAATCCTATAATTCTACCATACACTTTTTGTTCTTTTCATTACTGCACAGTGATTGTTGGTTGGAAGATAAGCAAAGAGGTGAATTGGTTCTTATCCTACACTTTAGAGGAATACATAAATGCAGTGGCAGGATACTGACCCCAAAGGAAGATTTGGATAAAGAAGCTCTTTTTGTTCTAAAAAGGAGAGAGGGGCATTCTTGTGTTTAAAAGAGAAAAGACTAGCATACTCATTGAAATATGGACCCAAATACTAAATAGCTATGAACATTCTCCCTATTTCACAGATATCTTGCTCAAGAAGATTTACACACTTGAACATTCTTAACAACAAAATCAGCAAATTAATCACAAACCAGTGAAAAGATTATAGTAGCAACAGTAATCCTGTATCTGTTAAATTATATATACTATGATTTAATATCTCTTATTTTAAAATTGGAGCTCAATTTATTCTTAGATATGGTACACATGGAATTGGCTTTCTTTTTCATTAGGTGAAGGTCTCCAGGTTTGTAACTTTCTTAATTTCTATTACCTTTTTCAAAGCAAAATATACCTAGAATTTCCATCAAAGTCAATGTGACAAGACAGATTAATAATTAAATGAATACTTTTCCACTTTCAGCCACCTTAAAGACTGAAAGCTATGCTCTTTTCCACTCAAAAAGTTTCAGAAATAACCAACTAGGGAAAGAAACCATGTCTAAAATAACAAAGAATATCTGCCCTTATGCTATAAAACTATTTTTTTATTGAGGTAAAATACACAAATTTATCATCTTTACCGTTTTAAGTGTACAGATCAGTAGTAGTTAATACATTTATATCCTTTCTTCTCTTTTCCCTCCTCTCCCCGTTACCTTCCCCAGCCTCTCATAACCACCAATCTAATCTCTATTTTCATGAAGTCCACTTTTTTCTTTTAGCTCTCACAAATGAGTTAGTAACATGTGAGATTTGTCGTTCTGTGCTTCATTTATTTCACTTAATATAATAACCTCCAGTTCCATCCATGTTGCTGCAAATGACAAGATTTCATTCGTTTTTATACCTGAATAATATTCCATTGTGTATATATACCATAATTTTTTTATCCATTCATCCATTGATGGGCACTTAGGTTGATTCCATATTTTGGCTACTGTAGATAGTGCTGCAATAAACATGGGAGTGCAGTTATCTCTTTGATATATTGGTTTCCTGTCTTTTGGATACATACACACACAGTAGAGGAACTGTTGGATCATACAATAGTTCCATTTTTAGTTTTTTAAGGAATCTCCATACTGTTTTCCATAATGGCTGTACCAATTTACGTTTGCATCAACAGTATAGGAGGGTTCCCCTTTCTCCACATCCTCACCACCATCTGTCAATTGCCTGTCTTTTTGATATAAGTCATTTTAAATGGGGTGAGAAGATATCACATTGTGGTTTTGATTTGCATTTCTCCGATGACTAATGATGTTGAGCTTTTTTTCAAATACTTATTGGTCAGTTGTATGTCTTCTTTTGAGAAATACCTGTTCAGTTCTTTTGCCCATTTTTTACTCGGATTATTTGTTTATTATTTGCTATTGAGTTGTTTGAGCTCCTTACATATTCTGGTTAGTAATCTCCTGTCAGATGGATAGTTTACAAATATCCTCTCCCATTCTGTGGGTTGTGTATTCAACTTTGTTGACTGTCTCTTTTGCTGTGTAGAAGCTTTTTAGCTTGATATAACCCCAATTGTCTATTTTTGCTTTGGTTACCTGTACTTGCGAGGTTTTACACAAGAAATCTTTGCCAAGACAAATGTCCTGGAGCATTTCCTCAATGTTTTCTTCTAGGAGTTTCATAGTTTCAGGTACTAGATTCAAGTCTTTAATCCATTTTGATTTCATTTTTATGTACAGGGAGAGATTAGGGGTCTAAGTTTCATTCTTCTGTAAATAGTATAAAACTATTTTTAAAGATGAAGTATTTTTAGTGGTGAAAACCAAAATGAGACATCGCTACAAACATGAAAGAATGGCTAAATAAAAAAGGAAATATCAAGTTTTGTCAAAGATGTAAAACAAACAGAACTCACATACATGCTGAGGGAAATACAAATTGATGCAGACACTTTGGAAAAACTTTTAACAGTATTAATGTTGAATACACTATTAATGCTGAATATACTCACATGCTACAAGTCAGCAATTCCAGTCTTGGGGCTATAACCAACAGGAATGAACACTTATGTTCACCAAAAAACATTTACAAGAAAATCCACAGCAGCACTGTTCATTATGGCCAAATTGGAGCCTCCCAAACGCCAATCAACAGTAGAATACATTGTGGTATATTCACACAAAGGAATACAACATAGCAATGAAAATGAATAATCTACAAACACTAGTAACCATGGATGAATCTCACAAATTGTTGAGCAAAAGAAGCCAGATACAAAAGAGTGAATCCTAAATTATTCCTTTTATATGACATTCAAAATCAGACAAAATAAATGTAAGATAAGAAGTGAGGAGAATGGTTAACCTTGGTGACAGGAAGGAGCATGAAGGGGGCTTTCTGAGGTACTGGTCACATTCCGTTTCTTTATCTGGGCATCGGTTTACATGGGTGTGCAGCTTGTAAAAACCCATCAAACTGTACATTTATGATATATTCACTCTTCTATATTACTCTACTAAGCATCAATAAAGTTTTTTAAAAGATGGAAGTGTGGTGATAAAGGCCAGAGTATCTCCTAGAAACAGAAGTCTTTATTTCTCTCCCTTCTAATTCCTTCTGCACTCTGATGGTTCCTCCTCATGGAGCACATGTCATCCACACGGCTCTTTCATCCAACTGTCCCTCACTGAGCGTTTACTCTGCCCCAGGGCAGGTATGCCAGGGTCTGGGGCTACAACCACATATAAGGCCTGGTCCTGGGCCCTCATCCCTCAGAAGCTCTGAGATTATACATGTAATCTGAGGAAATAAACATGTAACATACAATTACAAACAGAGGGAAATATGTTCAGAAAATTCTACACAAAGTGTGACTAGAACACTGGAGACGGAAAATCCAACTGCCGGGGTGAAAAAAGAGGAGAGAAAAAGCCTTACAGAAGGTGGCACTTAGATGTAAGCAAAAAATACACACACACACACACACACAAATTTTGAGAGCAGAGTGAGGGATGGAGGAGTTGACGGAAGGAGGCTAGTAGGCAGCTTAGCAAAGATGAACTCAGGAAATGTGTTGAGCATGAGTGGAACACAGACTGAGAGCAGAAGCACGCAGGAGAGAGAGAAGGCAGGCCAGACTGTGATCTGCCTCATAGGAATTCATCCTAAAGGATGTGAAGACCCTGTGAATAATTTTAAGCAGAAAAGTAACAGAGTACACAATTAATTGGAGAAGTTCAGAGACGAAAGGCAGCAAGAACAGTTAAGAAGCTTGAAATAGTCCAAACAGGCAATGATGAACATCCGAACTAAGACAACAGCAATGGGAATGGAGAAAAAGGAACAAATTAAGGGATATTTGGGGGAAATAACTCATAAGATTTGCTACCTGTCCTGAAGTAGCTGCAGACCCACTCCGGACTCTGACTTTGGCAATGGCATATGGTAGAAGAGTGGGTTGGGGGAAATTAGTCTCATGATAACTAGTGACACCCACTTGTCTGACCTGGAAAGGTGTTAAGGGTGGCACCTTGTGTGACAAACCATTGATATTTCTCCTGACACTGCCTTTACTCCCAACTTCGTTCCACTCTCCATCCTCACGCTCCTCACACCCATGACAGCCACTCCAGCTCTACTGACTCCTTCTCAATTCTCAGAATGTATCATTTTCAAGTCTATACCCTCCCCCAGGCACACCATGTACCTCAAGGTGTCCAGGTAACAACCCTCTACTCGTTTTTCAGCCCTAGATTTCAAATAGTGAATCTGATGACATTTCCCACCCACTGTGAGTATAAAAGAAATAGCTGCATGATTTACTCTCACATGTTCCAAAAGAAAACTAAAGACCAGATAACCTGCCCCTCTACTTAATCCTCCTGATCCCCCTTACTTTCTTTTTCTTTTGTCCAAGGCACATAAAACTTTCTGACGCACTGGAAAACTTACTTATTATGTTTAATACTTATTGTCTGCCTCTCCCCACTAGAATGTAAGTTCCATGAAACAGGGATCTTGGCCTATTTTTTTCACTATTGTACCCAACCACCTGCAACTATATGCAGCACATAAAGAGAGCTACCGAAATACCTGTTGAACATTTGTTAAATAAATATATTTCTTGATCCCACTTTCCCCCTCGTCACTGGCTCCCCTCTAATAAAAGTGAAAATCACCAAGTACTTATGCTGGATGTCCTCTGGCTTGTGACTGGGTTCAGCCACTCTGCCCAGGTTCACCCAATGGGAAGCACCATCAGAGAGATGGGGTGAGAAGAAAGTTATATCAGGATTTATACTCCTCTAGTTCTTTCCCTGACAAGTCACAGCACATTGGATAGCTCTCTCCAAAGAGCTTCCTTCACCTGTTCAGACCTGGGGCTGGTGGAAACAGTACTCCTCTGTTACCAACTCCAGGGTTCTTTATTACCATTCCATTAAAAAGGGTCCCTTTGGAGAACTCCTCAATTACCCAGTATGAGAATACCACTGATAGCCTCTCGAGCCCAGACTAATAAAGTCCTAACAAAAAAATAATCCATGAAAGGTGAATACAGTCCATTTGCTTTCTGAAATTTTAAATATCTCAAACTCCCTCCAAGACCATAGATCCATACACAAAACCAGAGTACAGTTGGTCATTCATTGACTTAGGAATTCTTCTAACCAATCTTGCAGATCTCTGTTTGGCTTTCCAACCCATTATATACTTGAACTTGACTCTATGTAGAGATGATTTCTCCATATTCGTCGATCTTGGCTCGAGAATCATTATGTATTCGGCCTTTGCTTTGTTTTTAGACTAGTCTCCTGGCATGGCAGTCAGGCAGTACATAAGGTATTTAAGTGCAGGCCACCACCTGAGCTTACACAGTCAGTCTTCATGTCTTAAAAAATGCTGTTAGATAACTTATAATGGGAGTGTTTCTTGCCACTTACTTTACAACTCACAAATTCGGCAAACATGTATTTCTTACCTACTATTCTCACACAGTGATGTTAATAACAACAATAACAAAAAACAGTAAGACAAGGCCCTTATCCGTAAGAGCTTGTATAAAGAAAAAAAAAGATACATGTGATCTTTTGCAAGTGAGGAACATATTTCTAATAGAGAAACACATATAGTAAAGCATCTTATAGCTCCTTAATACTGAAGATAATGCAGATGGACTTTAAAATTGGTTATGTTGCTTGCCTTTAGTAGCCAACATGTTTCTAGCACACCTAAAGAGAGATTTGATCTTTTTCCCGAAGCACAACAAAATTGAGTTTCAAACATTCTAGTGATTAAAAGAAGTCTAAAGCCAATAATTAATTAATGAGATGCATTAATGTAAAACAAATAGATATTGAATGGAAAACATCAGTGGTCTGAAAATATTTTCATTTTCTGAATCTGTAATTTACTGAATTTTCATTTTATGAAATCTCATTAATTGGCAATTCTTGTCACAATAAAAGTAATAAAAATGAAGTTACAACCATTCACCAAACTGTATTTCTCATTTACATTTCATTTTAGACATACTTAAAATCCCAATTACACAACTGTATTTATTCTGATAATATCAAGAGTATCAAAAGGAAAGAAAATGCTTTATTTAAATATAATGTTAATTTATAACATACAGTAATCCCCCCACCATCCTCAGTTTCACTTTCTGCAGTTTGTTACCCATAGTCAACCACGGTCCAATGATACTAAATGGAAAATTCCAGAAATAGACAATTCATAAATTTTAAATTGTGCACCATTCTGAGTAGCATGATGAAATCTCTCTATATCTACACTACATAAGCTCTCGGCCTGTTAGTCACTTAGCAGTCATCAGGGTGATCAGAAGAACTATTGAGGTATCTCAGTGCTTGTGTTCAAGTCACTCTTATTTTACTTCATAAAGCACAAGAGTAGTGATGCTGGCAATTCAGATACGCCAAAGAGAAGCCATAAAGTGCTTCCTCTTAGTGAAAAGGTGACCATTCTTGACCTAATGTGACAAGAAAAAAAATTATATGCTGAGGTTGCTGATCTCTATGGTAAGAATGAATCTTCTGTCTCAGTCCGTTTTGCGCTGCTATAAAGAAAATACCTGAGGCTTGTAATTTATAAAGAAAAGAAGTTTATTTGGCTCACCATCCTACAGACTATACAAGAAGCATCGTGCCAGCATCTGCTTCTGGCAAAGGCTTCAGGAAGCTTCCAGTCAAGACAGAAGGTGAAGGGGGAGCAGGCATGTCACATAGTCGAGAAGCAAAGAACAGGAGGAGGAGGTGCCAAACTCCTTTAAACAACCAGCTCCTGAGTAAACTAATAAAGTGTAAACTCACTCTTTATCAAGGGGAGGGCACCAAGCCATTCATGAGGGATCCAACCTCATGACCCAAATACCTCCCACCAGGCCCCACATTCAACACTGGGAATCAAATTTCAACTTGAGATTTGGAAGGAACAAACATCCAAACCTTTATCATCCTCTATCAGTGAAATTGTGAAGGGAAAAGTTTGTGCTAGTTTTGCTATTGCACCTCAAACTGCAAAAGTTATGGCCACACTGCATAACAAACACTTTGTTAAGATAGAAAAAGCATTAAATTTGTGAGTGGAAAACATGAACAGAAATGCATTCCAATTGACAGCAATCAAGTTCAGTACCATTCACGATTTGAGGCATCCACTGGGGTCTTGGAACACATCACCCTCAAATAAGAGGGGAACTACTGTAGTTACAAGGGACAAATGAAATCTTCCACAAGCTGAGCACAGGAGTTCAAGTATACATCCCAGAAAGTGGTTAGGCCTTCCCAGATAAAATAACCAAATCTTGGGGAATGCTCATAATCAACCAGAGTGGCCTGTATCTGTCCATTGAGTCCTTTGGAGCTGCAGCTGCCTCAACAAAGAGGAAAGAGGGCACAGCAGAGGGGCCACTGGCCTTCATCATCATGTTCAAAGTCATTGGCACAGAATCAGACCTTTTATTTAGAGTGAGGGACTGTTCATTGGACCCTCCAAAAACTATTAATCCTGACTAGGACAGAACTATATACATACAAGTAATTACAAGTACAGGTATTAATACATAGATATTATCACATTTATTGGCCTTCCACATGTAAGTGGAGCTGTCCCTGGAGTGATCTAAGCCCCCACCCTTCCAGAACTATAGTCTAAACTCATCTTGTCATGAGGAAATGAGCATGACCTAACATAATACACCTGTTCTTCCATTGGCTCTGTGATTTCATAGATTGATATATAGTTTATTATGAAATTTTCAGTTCATACTGGCTTGTAACTCGTATGTCAAAGTCCTCCAAAAATCAATGAAAGGCACATTCTCAATTTTTCCTATCTTCCTAATCAACTCATATCAAAGTATTAATTCAGCTCAGTGATCCTAAAGGAGGTGTTATAGCATCAAGGCTAATAGTTATTATTTCATACCAAGGTAAGTGGTATCCCATGACAATAGTTCTTACTGAGCATTAAAAGAAAACAAAAACAGATAACCAGGAACCTTGAGCTTTGGAAAGACTTCTGATTTGGGCAGATTATTCCATAAAAAGAACCCTTTCTAAATGAGATAATACTTATTACTTTTTTTTTAAGATACAATATAATCTTTTTCTTATTCTTAATTCATCTAATAGATAACTGTTCAAAATAATAGTAACAATGTACCCATAGCTTATGAATAAGTGAAATGAATAACAGCAACGTTTTAAGGTGCAGGAATGAGAAATTGGAAATTCTGTGATAAGGTACCTATATTACCCATGAAGCAGTATAGTGTTTTATTAATTTTAATTGAATACAATCTACAATTACTATGAATTGTAGATATTTATAAGGTACAGTGTGATTTTGATTCATGTATACAATGTATAATGATCAAATCAGGGTAATTAACATATTACCTGAAACATTTATCATTTCTTTGTGTTGAGAGCATGCAAAATTTTCTCTCGTTAAAAATATTCAATAAGTTATTCTTAACTATAGTCACCTACAGTGCTATAAAGCTTACTCCTCTTATCTAGCTGTAGTTTTAAATCTGATAACCAACCTCTTCCTATTCCCCTCTCCCCACTCTCCTTTCCAGCCTCTAGTAATCACTATTTTACTGTCTACTTCTATGAGATCAACTAGAAACAGCTGTTACTTATAATTTTAAGTTCTGTCCATTTACCCAACAATTCAAACTATTGGTCATTGGTTCTCCAACAAAGTATCACTAAATTTTCCTCATTTATCTGACTCTAATGGCCAAAACAAGGCTCTCATTCCTATAGACCTCCAGGATTTAAACCCTCCCATGAAAAGAATCAACTACCAATGAGAGTCTGTGAAGTAACTTACTTGTGTTCAATTAAGTAGGTTATCAGCACCTACTCTTCAACAAGAATTTATATTGATCTGCAGCATTCCTTGTAAGCACAGAGCTATCTGGAAAACCCAAACTATTGATAATCAAAAGTATTTGTATCAACTATAAAGTCAGATTAAAGGGCTTTGGACGTGTTTAAGAAATATCAAATTATCACAAACAAGTTACTTCTCTATTTACAGATGAATCTCCTCTGTTAAACAAGGGAACTAGAAGAGATGATCTCTACAATCCCATCCAGCTCCAACACACAGTGACTCTAACTCACAGGCTAAGCACAGTAGAGATACAAAACTATTGTAAGTAACAGGATCGATAAGTAATATACATCCAAGAGAATAAATAAAATTCAGTATACAAAGAAAGGCTAAAAGTCTCAGAAGCAACTTAGAAAGGGATAAGATCAATGAAGATAGAAAAATTCTATAATTGCATAAGACTACTTTCTGTAGGTGTAACTTGAGTTGAATCCTAAAAGATGGGAAGGATGTGGATAGGCAGGGAAGAGGAAGGAGAGTCTTCCAGATGGAAATAATAACATAAACTCAGAAAAGGGAAAATGAGCACAAACACAGCATCACTTTCGTTTCCCAAATAATCTGTGCTATTTATTCTAAATTGCATTTATAATCGGCTAAACAGCCAATTTGTTTTGTTTTGTTTTGGTTTTTTACATTTTTCAAGATCTTTAAAGGCTTTAATTGTTCAAAGACAGATGATGATTTGCCATTTTGTATACATAAAGGTTTTTCCAACATGGCCAAACATGCTTTAATGTGCATTCATTCCATTATTGAAATGATGACGTTTTGTTGACCATTTTGATATGTGACCCTACTACCTTAAGCACTAGGATCCCACTAGCTGCTTAAGATAGTAGGATCCACCTTTCACCAGCAATATTCTGAGGACTAATGGTATTCCTTTGTATATCATCTAGAGTAATGTCATAACCAAAAAAATGACTTGAAACAGATTTCAAACTGATGTCCATCTTGCTTTATAAATTACAATCTATAATAATAAAGAACATAAAGGAGCATCAATAAATTTTAAAATGCAAGATTCAATTTAAAAATATATAGTCTAACTTCAAAATTTTAAATTTAGAAAAATAAAAGCACATCAGTTGAAGATATAGTCTTAATTCATACCTTTATACTGTGTAAGATAAAGCAAGGCTACTTTACTTATGATTACGAAGGACAATACCAAAAATATTTGAATAAATGTAACCTCCATTCTTGATTGTGTTAAATATTATCTTTTGGTGCTCACAAATACTGCTCATGTAAATAAGAGAAAATATCATTTCATTAATAAATTCTATTTAAATATCAAGAATTACCATTTCTTTCAAGCCAATTGTTTCAAAAATGCACACTTACCCTGCATTATTGCTGACTGCAATTAGTCCTTTTACTCCAGTCTTTAGTAAAGCTCCTATTAGATTCTCTGGAATTCCACATAGCCCAAAACCTATAATAAGCCCAAAAGATAAATAATTTATAAAGTGGGGAATAATGTTCTTTCAGAGAAACGTATGGTATTCTTTTTTAACAAAAAAGACAAAGTTGGCCAGGCGCGGTGGCTCACGCCTGCAATCCTAGCACTCTGGGAGGCCGAGGCGGGCGGATTGTTTGAGCTCAGGAGTTCAAGACCAGCCTGAGCAAGAGCAAGACCCCGTCTCTACTAAAAATAGAAAGAAATGATCTGGATAACTAAAAATATACAGAAAAAATTAGCCGGGCATGGTGGCACATGCCTGTGGTCCCAGCGAGTCGGGAGGCTGAGGCAGTAGGATCGCTTGAGCCCAGGAGTTTGAGGTTGCTGTGAGCTAGGCTGATGCCACAGCACTCACTCTAGCCAGGGCAACAGAGTGAGACTCTGCTTCAGAGGAAAAAAAAAAAAAAAAGACAAAGTTATCAGATCTACTAAGCAAAACACACAGATATATATCAGCAACTCAAATGGTCACATAGCTTTATCCAAATGTCACTGTCTTTGAACCATAAGGTCAAAGCCAAGTGCACCAGACATCGCTGTCTTTGAATCATAAGTTCAAAGCCAAGTGCACCAGTTTATATGGCTACACATTGCTCACCTTGCACTCAACTAAAGGTCTATTATTGTACTGCTTTATAACTCAACCTTTATAAAGTTACTTTTTCAAGCATATTTTATATGTCTCAGTTGTGTCTGAATTTTACGTAGATTTTTGCAGACCTGGACGCCCACGCTAGCAACTTTCATTTATTTACAGTTTCCATAAATCCTCAAATAATGTTGGTTTTAAAATATTCAATACCTTGCTAGTTGAATGAATAGAGAACAGCCCTAAAAATAAGTTTTGATCCCATTTTAAGAATCATGCAGCAAGTTTAATGAGTGGAGGCAGTGGTTCTAAAAGACATTCCAAACAAGAAACAACAATAAAACGGAGGGGGGGGGGGAGCGAGGGGGTGGTTAGAGACAACAGCTAGATGCCTGTAAGTTCTCTCTCATAAAGTAAGGAGTGATAGAAGTAGTGGCTAAGTATAAAGTGATAAGATCAATGTAAACATTTTAAGTTAAACAGAATTCCCAAAGATCTAGGAATTTTTCAAAGCTATTGACATCACCACTTTGAAGCTTTAGTTTTTCAAAATAATAGGAAAAAAAAAACATAAAAAAAAAGAAAAGTAAAATATTAGTACTAAGCCTTATTGAACTTGCAGGAAGGAAACACTGTAATAAAATAAAAGACAATATAATATGTAATAAACATAATAAATAGACTACAACTAACAACTAAATAATAAAATAATTGGCATTTTTAATCTACACAGCTTTGTCACTGTGATTTCCCTGCTTCACTAAAAGCATATGGACGTTACCATAAAAAAGGGAAACAATATTATCACTCACCACCAACCAGAATTGTTGCACCATTGGGAATGTCTTTTACAGCTTCCACAGGATCTGTATAAAATTTGGTATGGCGACGAGTACTGGTAGAAAAGTAGCAAACACATCCCTGAAACATTAATAGATAGTTTTAAGTGAATAAACATTTTGAAATGCAGATTTACTTTGTGTATATAGCAATTTATTCAGTTTTAGAATGTACAATAATTTCATTATCCCTTTTTAACATATATATTTTTAATTGATAAGGTAAAATCGTATATATTTATAGTATACAACATGACAATTTTGATATATGTACAATAGTCCCCCCTTATCCACAGTTTCATTTTCTGAGGTTTCAGTTACCCAGGCTGAGCATACTACAATAAGATTCTGAGAGAGAAAGGGTGTACATTCACATAATTTTTATTACAGTATATTGTTATAATTGTTTTATTTTATGATTAGTTATTGCTGTTAATCTCTTACTGTGCCTAATTTATAAATTAAACTGAACCACTGGTATACACGTGTAGGAGAAAACAGTATACGTAGGGTACAGTACTACCCATAGTTTCAGGCATCCACTGGGGGGTCCCCCTCAGATAAGGGGGGACTACTGTACACCTGTGGAATGGCTAACTCAAACTAATTAACATGTGTTACCTCACATAATTGTTTCGTGGTGAGAACACTTATAATCAACTCTCTTAGCGGTTTTCAAGTATTCAATATGTTGTTATTAACTGTAGTTAACATGATGCACAACAGATCTCGTACATAAACCAGTATCTCCCCCTCCTTCTAATCCCTGCCTCTGGTAACCACCATTTTACGCTTTGTTTCTATAACACTATCCCCTCTTTAAAAGACTGCGGCTTTAAGTGGTTTATCCTTAAAAATAAAATGAACATACTCCAGCTACAGATTATCACTGGAGTCCCCTTGTGATCAATGTCCTCTATAACATAAAGGAAAGCTCTAATTGTGTCATCTGTGGCCATTCAAAAGAATGAAAGTATCCAGTATATATACTGGGATTCAAATTCACTTGGCCAAGCTGGGCTGCCTGGTCACTGCCGTTCCCCCCACTAAAGGAGCTGCTGAGACCCACCAAGCATCAAAGTTTATGGGTCTGCACAATTCACAATTGCAAAGATGTGGAAACAACCCAAGTGTCCATCAATACGTGAGTGGATTAATAAAATGTGGTATATGTATACCATGGAGTACTATTCAGCTTTAAGAAACAATGGTGATATAGCACCTCTTGTATACTCCTGGATA
>CAUYSK010027894.1:0-32366 GCA_963575035.1 Avahi laniger
GGTAGGGCTTGGATATTTGTAACTTTTTTTTTTTTTAAACTACTCAGGCAATTCTCTAGCCAGGATTTAAAATGCACTGAAACAGGGGCTCATAAACATTTTTTGAAAATGTAAAAACACAACTTAAATATTGCATTTGTAAGGGCAAAAGGAACTTGCCTTCCACCTTCTGAAAGTTTGATCTCTGGAATCAGTTCGACTACAGACAGATTAACAGGAGAAAAGACATACAAATTTATCACATGCACATGCTTGAGAATCCCACAAAATATGAAACTTGAAGAAGGATGAGAGACTGAAGTTTTTATACTTTACAAAAAGGAATAGTGGTTGGAGTGTTTTGGAAGAGGTGGCCATAAGCCATGGGTGGGTGAGGGGAACTGGGAACAAAGCTGTCTTATCATGCAGATAAAGTATCTCAGGAAACAGCCCTCAGAATAGAGGAAAAATCTCTCAGAGGAAAAATCTCTCAGAGGAAAAATCTCTCTGAGCAATGTGTCAGACTTGTAGTCTCTTGTCCTGAGTTAATCTACCATTTCCAGGAAACAACTCAAAAGTTCAAATAGTTGGTTAAGGGACAGGATTATAAAAATACCTATAGGTGTCACTGAAATTTGTTTATGGGGCCAGTTACCAGTAGATGCAAAGTTTTCCACCTTCACCCCTACACTTCTTTCTCTCTCTCATTTATTTCTTTCTTTCTTTCTTTTCTTTCTTTCTTTCTTTCTTTCTTTCTTTCTTTCTTTCTTTCTTTCTTTCTTTCTTTCCTTCCTTCCTTCCTTCCTTCCTTTCTTCTTTCTTTCCTTCCTTCCTTTCTTCTTCCCTTCCTTTCTTCCTTTTTCTTTGCCTTCCAATTTTCTCTAACTACCTTTCTTTCTTTTGCATATTTCACAATCTTGAATAAATCAGCATTTTGGGAATGTCATTAAGTTGAACAATTTCATATTTGAGCAATTTGAATAATGTAATAAGGTGACTCCTTAAATGGAAGGCCTTCCCTTGGATATTCACAGTAGTTTAAAAAGAGTAAAAAAAAAGACTTGTTTTAATTGAGAAAGAATTTAAAATTTTTTTCTGTCATCCCAGGCGTACATTTACATTAAATTATAATTAACATACAGTCACTGTTATATCTTCACTGGAGATGGGATTGATCAGAACCATCATTTATAGTTAAACAGAACTCGACTGAAGCTGAAAACCTTCCCTTTAAAAGCTCTGTATTTCTGCTTATAGATAGGAAAATGGTACTTAAAGACGTGAGTCTGACATTCTCCTCATTTGCCGGCAAATCAATAAAACTTCCTTTCCTTCTCCTCAAACCACTTGTCCTTGTTTTTCTGATGTGGCCTTGGGGACAAGTGCTGAACTTTTGTTGACATGATTATCAACATTCTCTACCACTTTTGAGTTGTTTCCTGGAAATGGTAGATTTTCCGCAAGACAAAAGAGCTGAGATTCTGAAGGCCCCTGGGCAAACTTCCTGATGCTAAGATCACTGTATCCCACAACCTGCCCCCAATGCATATAGCTCCTTGTTAATTACACAACCTGGCCCAAGGCACATGGTCCCTCCTTTAAAAGCCCATGATCTCCATTAGTAGGAGAGAGGATTTGAGGCAACTTCATCCACTCTCCTGACAAGTGTCTGTTTTATTAAAAACCCCTTTCTTCCTTGGCAATCCTTATTGTCTCAATAATTGAATCTTTGTGTGATAAGCAAGTGGACCTAGGCTGAAACTTCCTTGCAGTTTTGACAACATACTTTCTGAAGGATTGCTGAAAATGAACTGACAAAAAGCAGATTAATAGGAGAAAAAGGCATACAACTACGTTTTATCATGCACAGGGAAAAACCATGGGAAAGTGGTTGCCCAATAATCAAATGGGGTACAGTTGGTTATAGGGGATAGGGAGATGGAAAAATGTGGAGTAAATAATTTTAGGGGGAATGAATGGGCCCAATGCTCAGACAATGGTTAGTAAAGTTTTCTCTTTGGGAATTGAATGAGTCCCGCAACAGACAATGACTTCTGACAAAATCTGTCCAGGTGTAATTACATTTCTCAGGCCCTATAATATGAGTTTAGTTAATGAAAACTCAGGAAAAAGACTGAAGATAACTGTTTTCTTCCTTGGCATGCCCAGCCCCTTTGAAGACAAGAATAAGCCTCTTTCAGCATCTGCTGATCTCAAAGGGCCTTTAATTCAAAATACTCAGCATACCAGGGTGCCCTATTTTGAGTGGCATTTTCTGGGCTACTTCAGAAGAAAGAAACTGACATATTTCCCAGAACCACAGCAGTGGAAGGTAGCACTTGAGCACAAACACAAGTAGCAGCTAATATGGAATTTAATCTCAGATTCAAATTTTAACTACTATGAATATTGCTAAAGTGCTTCTCCATTTGCAAATTACTTAGCTTCTCTAATGCTCAGTTTTCTCATATTTAAAATGGGGAAAATAGCTACCTCACAAGATCTTTGTTAAGCTAAATGAGAAAAGATATGCAAATCTTCTGGCACAGAGGCTAACATGTTGTTATCCATCAAAGAGGGTAGTTTCCATTTTCTATTGGCATGATAGAAGGGAGCTGCCTATAACGTGACTCTGATGACAATGATGATAAAAAATGCCAATCCTCTGCATTTTCTTTGGCGCTATCTAGAATATATAAAAAAATTATATCCTCTTTAATAACATTTGTCATTGAACTGTGGTAATATTTGGGGTTAAGGGTTGCACAGGCACATAATTAATGAAATGTAATCTAGATTTGTTTGGCTACCCGAGCACAGTGATTTGGATGAAAGAAACACAACGACAAATAAAAAGGATATAAAAGAGGAAAGAGATGTCATAATTAGGTCTATTTCATCTCTGTTACACAGTGATTAGGAAATAGGCTCTTGAATCTCATAAATAGAGATCTATCACTTCCTTGCTAGGTGACCAGGGTCAAAGTATTTACCTTTTCTCAATAAGGGTTTCTTCTTACATAAAATAGGTGGGAAAATATAACTGCCAAAGGGATGTTACATTGTTGTTACTTCCAATACTGACTGAGGCAAAAAGAGAGACTTACAGAGTTTCTCTGTGAGATCATTCAGGATTTGTGGTAGCTTGTGACCAAGAAGGTTGTAATGTTCCCCTCAGCTCCCCGAACCTTAGAAAGGCTTCTTTCTGAATTTAAGCTCCTGATCTCCCTTTGAGCATTTGCCTTAGAAAATTTTCAATTGTATATTCTTTTCCTGCCTTTTTGAGATGTAAATCTTCTCCCAGCTTCTTGTCAGTTTTACAATTTAAGAATGTCTTTCTCTAGGACCTAGGGACCACCCTTTTGAAATCATCAAGGGAGACAGTGCCCCTATTTTCCGGTTTTGATGGGGGAGTAGGAACCTGACTTCTGTAAGCACCAATTAACAAGCACAGATGGCCTAACACACTGAAGACATCTCCTGTAGTCCTCTGGTCCTTTTTCACTAGCTCACCCTGGTGCTTACAAACTCTCCTGCCTTTTGTTTCATTGGAGGTGAGTTCAGTCTCTCTGTTACTGTATTAGTCTCCACTAATACTGCTGTAGTCTTCACTAAAGTCTTTCTAGTCTGTTTAATTTTGGCCAGCACAATTTTTCTTTTATGCCGATAGACTCTTTAAGTCAAAGGCCATCAGCACTTTTCCATGATTATCCTTGATTCTTTACTCCCAATTATAAATTGAAGAACTAGAGTTGATTTAACATTAAGGTTTAGATATTGAACATTTCTTATGCCCTAGATAGGCATTTGAAAATCACGATAACCCCACAGTAGCTGGAGATTACCTATATTACATCATTTATCTATAAATATTAAGATGTTAAGTTTGCCAAATTTAAATTGGAAGAAACTAGAAAAACAAGTCATGTTCCCCCATGGATTGCTTATCTTCTCATTCTTTGTAGATGAAATGTCAAGTTCTTAACCTATTTTATTAACATGCATTGAAATTTAATATCAGAAATATGCTGCATAATAAAATATACATGTTAATACATAAGCCCTTTATTTAGTTTGTATTGAATATCATTTTATACCTGAAATAAAGCCAAACATCAGGTGCTCTAAAATACAAGAACTCATTTATTACAATTACTACAACATTAAGAAGAGTAATTTTAACCTAAAATACTTCTTCCTGTAAATTAATTGACAAGAATGGCAGAGAAAATCTAGAAGGAAAAAAAAAATGGAAGATTTACCTTATCACACATTCAGATTTATTATAAAGTTAGTCTTTGAGACTGTGATATTTGGCACAAAGATAGGGAAAATAAATAAAGAAAAAAAACAGAATAAAAATTGTTAAAAAAAACAACAATATATAGAGTCACTTGTGATGTGGGTGGAGAAGAAATAGTTTTTTTTCACTTTATAAATCTGAGTGTCTAGACATAAATGCATAGTATTACTCAGAAATTCCACACTGAGGTATATATGCAGCATAAATATACCTAATATGCCCCCAAAACGCAAATGTATAAAAAAGTTCATAGCACCATTATTCATAGTAGCAAAAAATCTGGAAACAAACTAAATGTTTATCAATAAGCATAAAAAATTATATTTGGATACAAATATGTCCATATGCAAAAGAATGAAAATAGACTCCTCTTTCTCAAAAATCCAGTCAAAATGGATTGAAGATTTAAATCTAAGATCTGAAACTATGAAACTACTAGAAGAAAGCATTGGGGAAACACTACAGGACATTGGTCTAGGCAAAGATTTCTTGATAAGAGCTAAAAGGTTAGGCAACCAAAGCAAAAATGGACAAATGGGACTACATCAAGCTAAAAAGTTTCTGCACAGCAAAGAAAACAAAGAACAAAGTGAAGAGACAACCCACGGAATTGGAGAAAATATTTTCAAACTACCCATCTGGCAAGGGATTAGTAACCAGGATATATAAGGATCTCAACTCATTAGGAAAAAACAAATAATCTGATTAAAAATGGGAAAAATATCTAAATAGACATTTCTCAGAAGAAGGAATGGCCAAAAATGTATGAAGAAATGTTCAACACCACTAATCATCAAAGAAAGGCAAATCAAAACTACAATGAAATATCATCTCACTCCAGATTGCTTGTATCAAAAAGATAGGCAATGACCAATGTTGTCAAGGCTGAGGAGACAGAGGAACTCTTGTACACTATTGGTGGAAATGTAAATCAGCATAGCCACTATAAAGAATAGTGTAGAGGTTTCTCAAAAAAACTAAAAATAGAACTACCATACGATCCAGCAATCCCGTTGCTGGGTATATATTCAAAAGAAAAGAAAGCAGTACATTGAAGAGGTATCTGCACTCTCGTGTTTACTGCAGCACTATTCACAATAGGCAAGATATGGAATCAACCTATGTATTCATGAATGGATGAATGAATAAAGAAAAAGTGGTGCATATACACAATGAAATATTATTCAGCCATAAAAAGAATGAAGCTCTGTCATTCACAATAACATGGATGAAACTGGAGGACATTATGTTAATGAAATAAACCAGGCACAGAAAGACAAATATCCCATATTCTCACTCAGATATGGAAGCTAAAAAAATTAAACTCATGGAGATAGAGAGTAGAACCATGGTTACCAGAGAACAAAAAGGGGAGTGAGGAGTGGGGATAAATAGGGGATGGTTATTTAGAGTATAAAAGTAGACTTAGATGAAATAAGATCTAGTGTTTGGTGGCACAATAGGGTAACTGTGGTTAACAATAATTTATTGTTTATTTCAGAAAAATATAAAAGAGTGGACTTGGAATGTTTCTAACACAAAGAAATGATAAATATTTGAAGTGATAGATATATCAATTACTCTGATTCTATTATTAAACATTGTATGCTTATATCAAAATATCACATGGACTCCTTAAATATGTACAACTAAGATGTAATCATAATAATTAAAAGAAAAAATAAAAATAATATTTAGATAATAATTGTGTTTGGATAAATTATATGTATGGATAAAAATTATGGTACATCCACACAGAAGGAGGACTACTATTCTCGTGAAGGGGAACCAATTACTGATATATGAACAACATGAATATAGCTCAGAGACATGCTGAGTGAAAGGAGCCAGACACAAAAGGATGCAGCTATTTATATGTAGTTCAAAACCAGACAATGCTAAAAATGATGATGGAAACCAGAGCAGTGGTCACCTTTGGCATGGGTGGTCACTGGGAAGGGACATAAGCTGGCTATGTTCTATACCCTCATCCAAGTGGTAGTTCTGTAACAGTGTTCATGGTTCTAAATATTCATCAGGCACTATACTTGTGACGTTTTAGAGTCTTCTGTGTATATTATAATTTCTTAATATATATTACACTACAACAAAATTCATAAAAGCACAGATATTCCTCCAAAGATACTATACTAGAGTAGAAAAGACACACATAGAAACCTATAATATTCATCAGCATATGTAAGCAATAGAAATAGAAAAGTACAAATAAATGACTGTTTCATAGCTCAGAATTACAGAAGATTGGTTCCACCTTGGTGGAGATGGGTGGAATTGGGGTATGAATAAAGGTTTTCTGAAGGAGACAAATTTTGAGATGGAACTGAAAAGAAAAGCAAGTGATTGATATGCAGAAATGGGGAGTGGTCAGTCATTCCAGCAGGAGAAATAGCATCTCCTCCTCCAAATTAGATATGTAAGAAAAAGTGACAGCAATTTTGTTTGGATTATAATCCATACTGTGAAATTACGTTGAAAAATATATTAAGAGTAGATTTTGAGTGACTTCAAATAAAAGTAAGGAATCTGGAATTCTGCAGACACTGAGGAGCCATTTAACATTTATGAATAGAAAAAAAGGCATGATCAAAATTATGCTGCAGAAAAATAAATTGACCTAAAAATTATTGGAAGGAGAAGGAAATTGATGTAGCAAGAAAACATAAGTGGATATTATAAAAATATCATTCATTTTCATTTAGCAAACAGTTATTAAAGTCTACTGACTGGCTCAGGCAAAAATTAGTGAAAACTGAAATTAGACCATTCAAGTGGGAGGGTGATAAGTGATATACAAGAAATCTTCATTAAGGAATAACTTGAAAAATTATTTATTATCACTAATAAAAATTTATGGCAGTGTATGAGTTAAGAATATATTTAGCTGCCATAAACAGAAATCCCAACCAATAGTTGTGAAGGAAATAAAAATATTTTTCCCAAAAATAGATTTCTTTGACATATTTTTAAATAACTGTTGTAGAGCCAACAAACAGAAGTACCTCTGCAGGAGCCAGGCATGGTGGCTCACGCCTGTAATCCTAGCTCTCTGGAGGCTGAGGTGGGAGGATTGTTTGAGCTCAGGAGTTCAAGACCAGCCTGAGCAAGAGCAACACCCTGTCTCTACTAAAAATAGAAATAAATTAGCTGGATAACTACAAATATATAGAAAAAATTAGCGGGGCATGGTGGTGTATGTCTGTAGTCCCAGCTACTTGGGAGGCTGAACCAGAAGGATTGCTTGAGCCCAGGAGTTTGAGGTTGCTGTGAGCTAGGCTGATGCCATGGCACTCTAGCCTGGCCAACAGAGTGAGACTCTGTCTCAAAAAAAAAAAAAAAAAAGTACTTCTGCAAAGCTGTCTTTGAGGGGAGAAGTTTGCCTCTATAGAAAATTTACATTGATGAAGCCAAGCCTTCCCTTGTTCAGATCTAGGAAAGATTAACTGAGAATCTGACACCTTAAAGATCTGAAAGAAACATTTGCCATCTGTTCTCTCTGAAGGCTGCCACATGTGTGGTTTACAAGACCACCTTTGCTAGCCGAGCTTCTTCTCTCCCTCCCATAACATGTCTTTCCACTATAACCTGATTTACCAGCATAACCTGGCTTGGGTTATGCTCTGAGGCCCCATTCTTTCTGTAACCTCAAGATGACATAGAAGCTTCTGCGCGCCATTGAGGGATTGGGTAGTCCCTCTGTGATGCTCCTTGTGTACACATTAATAAATTTTGTATGCTTTTTCTTCAATTAATCTGCCTTTTGTGAGTTGATTTTTCAATGAACCTTAAGAGAGTAAAGGGGAAATTTTCCCTTGGCCCCTAAAGTAATCTAAATATATAGCAGGTTACCTTTTTCATATACTAAGAAGGCCATAGGTCGATATTGCTAGTGCTGGTTCAGTTTCTCAACAATGCTATCATACCCAGGATTTTTTTTTTTTTGCTGTATTGATGTGTAATTGACAGATAAGAATTGTATATGTTCAAGGCATACAATGCTGTTTGATATACATAGACATTGAGAAATTATATCCATAATCAACCTATTTAACCTTTGTTATCTCATTTATCCTTTTTTTGTGTGTATTTGTGGTGAAAATGTTTAAAATATACTATCTTGGCCAATTTCAGGTATACAGCACATTATTATTAACCATAGTCACCACGCTCTACATTAGATCCCCGGAACTTAACTCATTTTATATAATTGAAAGTTTATTTTCTTTGACATCTCTCCTGACACCTGGGATTTTTAACTTTCCTCCAACATTCTGAGGCTATTGGCTTCCATTTTCTTGTATGATGCCTGGTGGTTACAAAATATCTGCCATATCTTTGACACAGTTCCTTAATCAAGAAATGTGGGAGAAGGGCAGTCCCCAACAATTCTGGGCACTTTCTATTAAAAACAAAAAGCTTTTTCAGAAACCCTCCCATCAGGTTTCCTATAAAGCATCCTTGCTATGACTGGATCACATTTCTAACCCCAGCTTATCCTATGCTTCCTCCAAAAACTGTTCTTGACCACATACAATGCAAAAGTTAATATAAAAATGAACAATAAAATCACTAACAAAAAATAGAAAAGGAGTGGACAGATGTGACCTGATGAGATAATTATGTGGAATGAGTTCTGCATTTTATGCAACTAAGCCAAAAATAGGGTAAAGAATTTCTCATCATTTGACTTTTGTTAAATAAACAGTTTTATTTTGATAAACAAACTTCTCATTACTGATAAGAAGGAATAATATGAACTTTTCAAATTTTATATAGGAAATATTAATAGCAGGAAGATAAAAGACAAGTTATAGACTTAAAAAGAATAGCTTCCAATAGGCTAAGTTTTCAGGTGTTATTAATTATTCTTTCCCTCAGACTTCATTAATTGAACCTGATTCTTTCACAATTTTTTAAATGGTCTTAAAGTTTTAATATGGCTATGTCTTTAATTGCAATCTTTCCAAGACTTCTTTAGTGCATTTTTCCTTGAAGTAGGGACTGTGTTTTCCCACCGTGTTTCTATTGGTGGGAGTCGATCAAAATATTTACTGAATAAATGAGTATGCGGAATAAAATAAAAATAAGGGATATTGTGCTTTTTCTCAAAAATGATTTTAAAATATGCATTAATATTAACAGCAATTCTAAAACAAAGCATTAATATTCTACATATGAAAATTTTTGCTATTAACTCTGAAAGTTGCATTCAGAACATTAATCTTAAAAATAATTTGTGCCTCTTTTTCCTCTTTTTTTTTCCTCCCTCTTTTTCCTCTTTTTCCTCCAAAGCACCCAGCATGGTATCTCCTACATCTTGGGTCATTCAGTGGATAAGTGATGTTCTCATGAACAAAGAGATTCCTGAAGACAGTTGAAACAATATTACACTGCTACATTATTTCTGGTTATCTAAATGTCAGAATAGAGTTTATTGAACCCAGAGAAATAAAAGATTCACTTACCTATTAGGTTATTTTTCTTAAATATTAGATACTCCAAGCAGCCTTTGGGAAATACTAGGTCACAGCTAATTCATAGTTCTATTCTGAAATTAATGCCTGAGTTGTGTATTGTTGATTAAAAAGGTATTCCTACGTTTTAGAAACAAGTTGAACAAGAAATTCCATTGGGCATTGTGTTGTTAAAGCTGAGAGGCTGACTTTCATTCTTGCCCAGACAGATGGCAGTTGCCCTTCTTCATAGAGGCAGCCCCCATGGATATTTGCAATCAGGCCATGAGTTTCTCTACAACAGAGCTTTGAATTTGCTAAAGTATTTAGAATATAAACAATTTGAAACCCCAGATTTCTGTATCGTACTTTATGGAAAATATTGTTTGGCATGAAAAATTTTAATCCTAGGTGATCACCACTCAACTGCCTTGGCCATGGGGGAGTTGAAGTCTGGTGCCTGAATAATGTAACTGTGCATCCATCGGTTTCATACACTCTTCAATGTATTATATAATATACTCTTAAGTGTAATGTATTTCACCCCCATTTTTTAAATGCAGTGGGAAAAGGAGGTGTGGCTAATGGAAAGATAATTGACAAGTATGATTCTGAAATCTTCAGCCCAGAAGTGAGTGGAATAATGATGCTTTGACAGAAATAGGAAAGTAAGGAAAGTTTAGTCTGTTTCAGGATTGCATATCTGCAATGCAATATGGAATTCTTCTTTGGGAATTGTTTGAAACCTGAACTAAACAAGAGTCTGTTTAAGAAGTGAAAAAGAGTGTGTACAAGATCCTAAGCAAATTATTTAGTGAAAAGCAATCACCAACATGGACTTCTGGGAAGGCAGGCGGAGAGGTCCAGGTCAGTTCGCCTAATCCTGTGCTGGCTCAGCTGGGCCCTGCTTAACTCTTCATCTCCTTGTCTTTATTTGCTTTCAGATCTCTGGCTTCATATTCCATTTTCAGTCCTGAACTTATATCCCTATATCTGACAGCCAATTTAACACTTCTGGCCTCCCAGACCTTGTCTCAGCAGTATGTCCTCCTTATGAGTGTCTGATCCAGCCCGTCTAAGGGGAAGTCGGACAGGTAATATCTGTCTTTTACCTTTTAGAAGGAAGAAAGTATGGTGTTTAATAATACTTTTACAAGCAGGCCATATTTATTCCAAAATAGCACTGTATTAGGGCTATAAACAATGTAATTAATCATGCTCTACTTTTATGGTATGCAAATGCATACACCTAAAAGGAAGAGATTACTTAGAACACTAGCTATGAATCACAATGCCCCTGTGACATTCTTCAAAAGGCACCAAGGGAATAAAAAGTGCTTTGGAAATAATACAAATTATATTTACTAACATTTATTGAACACTTACCGTGTGTCAGGCATTGTCCGAAATTCTTGCTATAGAAAATGTTATAGCAGTAAAAGTATCTGGAAAATTGAATTTCTGATTGGTCCTTTGTCTTGAAATGAAAAATTCAGAATTAGGAATTAAGTAATTATTACTTTAATTTATACATTTCAATATTATAAAGCATTTAAAACATTGTATTTTGGGTTTATTACGTAGCTCAGACAAAATTTGTAGGAGGGAAAGGATTTTTACTGAATTTTCTGATCAGAAACTAGCACTCAATGATGCTCAGAATGGCTCATTCAAGTAGTAAAGATCATATAAGTTACCCTAAATGCATTAAATAGTAAAGGACTCACCTGAATGTCATTTAGACCCAATACATTTTCACATGTTGCTTCCCTCACATGAAAGATCTTTTCTCTCTTCCTCATCTAAACATTTCTGCTCATTCTTTGAGACTTGGCAGCTAAGATGACAGTGATCCATGAAGTATTATTTTCCAGGATTTATTTACTAGATGGGTGGTTCTTAAACTTGAGCTAATCGTATTTACCCAGAGGGCTTGTTAAAATAGGCGGATGACCCCATCTCTGAAATTTCTGATTCAGTAGTCCTGAAGTGGAGTCACAAAATTGCATTATTAACAAATTCTCAAGTAACACTAACATTGCTGATCCAGAGACTACACTTTGCAAATTACTGAACCATATAAAATAAAGAAATAAAAAAGGCACTGTCCTCTTTCTGTAGGTCTATTGATTAGACTCCTTCAGTTAAATGGTACACAGTTGGGTAAGTGTTAAATTGCTTGGTTGCATTATTAAGGTAAATAATTTTTATTCCCATCACTAATCTCTTTTCCCTCAACTTAGACTAATGTAGCCACTTCCTATTCTATATCTCCATTTGTATCTCTAATAAGCACTTTAAATGTAACATATCCAAAATTGAACTCTTGATTTCTGCCTTCTCTCTGGTTCTAGACAGAATATTGCTCTACTTCTATCTAAAAAAATCTTAAAAGGAAGGTCAAAAAGGATCAGGCGTTTCACAAGTAATTTAACTGTGTCCCAGAAAAAAATATTTATAAAAATATAAAAATATCTAAGCACAACAAAATAAAATTTACAATGCTTAGCATCCAAGCAAAAATTACCAGGCTTATAAATAAACAGAAAAATATATTGAAGCAGGAAAATATATTGACGAAAATAAGAAATCAATTGAAAACAATCCTGAATAGACACAGGTGATAGAATTAATAGACAAGGTTTTAAAACAATAATTATAATTGTATTACTTATGTTCAAAAAGTTACATCGAGACAACAAAGATATTAAGAAGCTGAATTTGAAAGTCCGTGTAAAGGTTGAGTCAGTACAGGCAAGCTGTGGCTCTAGCAGCCTCTGAATTCTCATCTCACCCATGCTATGGGTATGTTGCAACAAAGCAAATTTTCAACTCCACTCACTTTGGGGCTGAAACTTTCTACCTTGATATGCATTCACTAAACCACTTAGGATGAGCCTGGCTCTGTGAATAAAGTCATCATTACTAGAAATGTAATGATCACCATCAGCTGGCAATTTGGAGAATAATATAATACAGGAGAAAAGAAAAGATTCTTATTTTTATCAATAAATGGTTCTTTAGTCTCCAAATATTCTTTTCTTAGAGAAAAAGGGGAAAGTATAAGAAAGGAAAACACTGAGAAAAGTCATAGACTAAATATTTCTAGAATATCCATTTATTTCTTATTATCACAATTCAAGAAAATGATGTACCACTTTATCACTTTTGAGAGAGAGAAGCCATTAATAAAATCGAGAGTTAATGCTGAAGACTTTGTCATGAATTACCCACTAGACAGAGGCATGTTTAAATTGCAAATTACTTTTAAAGTCATTAACCATCCAAAACTTAATAAAGCAAAATCTTCACATTGTTAAAGAGAGTAACAGATGTTGTTTTTAATGTTTAATGAAAAATATTTATCTCCTGCTATATAATGCAATCTTGTTTCCCTGATCCTTTTTTTTTCTCTAGTTATATTTGTTGTGTTTCATTTAAACCCTTTTTTGCAAGATGATCGGGGTATTGTTTTTTTACAACTACTAAGGCTCAATCTTAAATAAATATTATTTTTCATGAAGTTCTTCATTATACATATTGGAAAAGCAAGAACAAGTCTATAGAAATCTGTGTGAGTAAAATGGAAAAAAGGCATCTTTTTTTCTTTTGTCTCCAGCCAACATGGCAGATGAAGACCTATAACCACAGAAAAGCATTCTAGTTAGTGCAGCTTCAAGCTATGAGAGGGAAAGAGTGGCAACTGTGCTTTCTTTTGGATGATCATTTTTTTTTTCTCGGATTATTTAAAGGGGACTAATTTCTTGAAACCCTAGGCAACAAGACCATGAGCAGTAAGCAAAGTTTGTCTCAACAGAATAATGGTATTTCAATGTTGGGGGAAAACACCCTCATAGCCAGGAGGGACGCAATCAGAATTTAAACTGCCACAATCTGGAAGCTTCTCCTCGGGACCTGTTTACAGCTGGTTCACTGTTCAGTCAAGCAGCATAATGTGCCAAACAAGACGCAGGTGGGAAGGTTATGTAAAAAAGTGTCTGCATGACTCAAGTGACTGCAGAGGTACAAAGGCCGAATGTAGAGGGGATGAACCCTTCTGAAGTAAACAAATGAAAGTTATGGTAATCCCCTTAACCAAAGAGATCTCTATCTGTACAGATCTAAAGTGAATAGTTTTGACCAGTGCAAACAGAACTCCTTCTAATTTGAAAATATATCACAACTTCTTCAATTTTGTGTAATAGTGTGAACAACACATCCTTGATTTCACCTTTTAATCTTATAACTTGCTCCAAATCCTTTGCTTTCCTGGTCCAAGAAAGAAAAATTGCAATTGTGGAAAAGAGATAAAGAACAAAAAAATGAGAGAGAAAAGCATAAAAGGTCAATTTAGTCTCCCTGGAACATCCACTCCCATGAGAAGGGAACCTTTTCTCCTTCTTTTAGATAAATCTTACAGATTGAAATATTAAACAAAGTTAGCTCTTATCAGTTATACTGTGATGAAGTGCCAAAAGTAATCTTATCCTTGAACATAGATGAAAACATCATTGCCTTCTGAGGAATTGCTAAGATGACCTAGCAGATCATATGGAATATAAAGATATTATAGTTAAAAATGGCTGTAACTATCATCCAATTCTACAAATATTTACAGAATATGATACCTATTATAAGTCAGGCACTATGCCAAGTACTTCAGGATGGAAACACAAAGATGGCTAAAGCACAGCTCCT
This sequence comes from Avahi laniger, assembly GCA_963575035.1. Classification (NCBI taxonomy): domain Eukaryota; kingdom Metazoa; phylum Chordata; class Mammalia; order Primates; family Indriidae; genus Avahi; species Avahi laniger. Next base: position 14,452 of record CAUYSK010027894.1, read on the forward strand.
GACTCAAGGAAGCTTAAAGTTTAAAAGGAAGGTTAGGACAAGTAAACAAACTGTAATAGGCAGAAAAAAAAATTCCTCTAGAGGTGCTCAAAGGCTATCAGATCAGAAGCTGCTAAGTTCATAGGATACCACAATGAGCTTTGTGGATTGCAATGGGTAACTTCAGGGAAGGGTGAAGGTAGGTGATCCAAGCTGGGAAAACAAAATGAACCAAAGCATCAAATGTGAAGTATTAGGATACTTGAAGATGGCAAATTGTTCATTAAAGTGTAGAGTATGCTGGTTAGGATGTCAAATGTTAGAGTTGTTGACAATAAAATTGTCCCACCACAAATTTCTTCTATATATTTATTACATCCATGAATGGTGTGGTCTTTTTTGTTTTGTTTTGAAGTCTTTCAAATGAGTGATGATACAAGTAACAAAATAGTGAACAGTCATACTCCATAGCTCATGAAATTTCCCAGTGATTAAATCCTTGTAACAAGCATCTAGACCAAAGAACAATATTACTGTTATTCAGAGCCTCCCATCCCCCACCTCCATGGCCTCCTTCAATTACGCACCCCCCATAAAAATCATCTTTTCTTATCTCTATAATTGTATCACCATATAGTAGGTTTTTTTTGTTCAGAACTTAATATAAATAAAATAGTATATTAAATATTCTTGTGTTTGATTTCTTTTACTCAGCCTTCTCCTTGTTCTATGTAACTATAGTTTATTCTTTATTGTTGATTAGTATTCAATTGCATGGAATTATAGGGATGATCTATTATTAATGTATATTTGAGGTTTTTCTTTTGATCTTAACTTTTCAATCAAATAAGTGGATTAAAAACAACTCAATTTCAAAATGGTTAAATAAATGCAGTCACTGAATAACTTAAATGGATACATAATCACCTACATACTATATTCATGTATGAACACTGATTGGCAATTTTCCTTACTAAGGATGAGTACCAACTCCAATATAAGGACTGGAGAGTAAATTGGGTCACTTCTGTGTCCTCTTTAATCCCTGCTAGTTTTTTTCATAGACTGGGCTCTTTAATCCCTTTTAGTTTTTTTCATACACTGGGCTGTGTTGACCTCTCTTAGAATTCTGTGATGTTGTTCCTGATTGGAGAGGTCCTCATATGCATTATACATATTACATTTTGTATTTTGGTATAAGAGGGTTTTTTTTTTTTTGCCTCAATTGCAAAACATTGGGCATTTCTACTAACTATGTTATGTTAAAAAAAATTCCCTACATGCATTTTGTTTTCCAATGTCAGAATAATTCTGTTGAAAACTTCTCTCACTTCTGATGAAAGAAAATGTTATCTTCCTCTTGAGGAAGCTCTGTGTTTTGAGCAGGAACAACTGACTTTCGGGCCTGCCATCTGGAAGTTTTCTCACTCAGGAAACTTACACAAATTCTCTCTCTATTGTCCTCAAAAGGATCGTCCATCCATGGATCTGTGACTCTCACCGTGTCTTGCACTGTTAATGTTCCTCTGGGGGAAATTAACATTTCTTAGGATTGTAGACAAAGCTTCCCACCTCGTTACCAATCCTGATCATTAGCTGCTTTAATCCCTGATATCTCTTCTATATACTTTTGAGGGAAATAGAAAGAAAGGACCAAGAAAATGAGGAGGGTGGACGATGGTGCTTTCACAATACCTTGCACACCTTTGCAGATTCAGGAAGAGGATGAAAGACTGCCAGGCAAGCTACTTCTTGGGAGCTCCAAATATTCCTTGTACTTGAAGACTGAGATCATTTAATTTTTTTTTTCAATTTTAGAGATCAAATAAAGCAAAGGCTGGCAGACTGAGAAAGTGTCCCCTTTTATTAATTCTTGCTATTGTGCAGCTATGAACAGAAGGGGACTGCAAAGCGCATTTCATATCATCCATACCAAATACAATTCCACTGTGGGTAAACACGCTTAGTGGATTGTATGACTACCGTATAAAGAGATGTACTAGTCACTTGGGTGAAACTTGCATGTGCTTTGGAACTTAAATAGCACTGATATCTCAAATATGGATACATGTTCTATGGATATAGGATAAAAGTCTTTAAGGAGAAATGAGATTATGATTTTCAGGATATACCAGGATTTTGTATATGAAATTTTACTGTAATATTCAGTTTACTACAGAAAAACACTTTCCCTGAACAAAGCATATCTCATAATTCTCAGTATAATACCAATATTAGGGTGTTTTTTATTATTTCCAAACAATAGAGGAAAAGTTGAATATTAATATCAGAACCAAGAATGACAACAGCATTTTTATGTAGTTTACATCAATTGAATGCCCACTACAGAGCTACTTACTTTAATTCTGTGAATGTTTATTGAGTGTTAACTATCCAACATTTGTCAGATCTTGGGAACATAAAGCCAGTTTAGCCAATTGTGCTGTGTTTCAAGGAATTTAGGGTATGGCCTAGGAGGCAGTGAAAAAAAAAATACTCACGATGAGATACATTTTATGATGAAGCCATCCAGCCTCCGATGGGAAGCCAGAGGAGGTTTCTCTATATATAATCAAATTTTTATGTGTAAATCTTTCACAAACCTGAGATGTATGGATTTGGAAAACAGGATGAGTTTTAGGAAGTGGAGGTTCTGAGGGAAAGGCAGTCTAGAGATAAACTTTATTCTCAATCTTCAGAGAAGTCCTAACTTTTAGGCATTATTAACCATATTTCACAGAAGAAGTATCTGAATCATGGTACTGATATCTGGTCAAATCTGTGTACAAAAGCCTATTCATTCTTTCACTCCGTATGGCCGAGATACTGGTTCAGAAGTTACTTATTTTAACACCATAGTTTTTCTTATATAATACTTCACAAGTTCAAAGTATCATCACGTAAGTTACCTTATTCTAAACTCATAGCAACCTTGTGACTCAGAGAGTAAGCATCTTAATTCCCATTTACCCTTTACATATGAGGGAACAAAGTCTCAGTGTGGTAAGAACTAGCCCAAGATTAACACAGATTGACAGAGTAAAATGTAAGTCATTTGAACTCCCTATTTTGTATTATTTTGTACATTCTCTATATCTCAATCTCATAGTAACTGTGACAAAATGAACAATCACTGCTGTATGTTTATTCTTACATGGAGTTTATGACCTTTTGTTCTAAAAGAATATAAATAATAAAGTTTTTAAAACCAGGACTTGAACTGGATCAATTCAGAGAAGAATAGAGGACATGCCGGCACATGCTGGAAAAGGGCAGAATGCATGAAAAAGTGCAAGTGTCTTCAAGGGATGGGGACACCGAAAAAAATTGTCACATAGAGTTTCACTCTTATAAGCAGGGGAAAAATCTTTTTCAAACAGCTTAATGAACCATCTAGTATAAATAAGCAGAACAGAATATACTCACATATTTCCAGAAAACATAAATGCTTGCTTGAGTCCTTTGATAGCACTGTTACTAGTTGGTGCCTCTCCCAGGTTAGGTAAAATTTGGCCAGTTAATTGAAACTAAACCAAAAAAAAAAAAAAAAAAGAAAGAAAGAAAGAGAATCCACAGCAGCTAAAATTTAAAGGAGAGATGATTTGAGAGAAAATGCAATCAACTAGCCAAATTTAATATTCAGGACCATGGTAGACACATGAGAAACAATCCCACACATTTTTCAGTCCTATCAGCTATATCGGAGGAGTTATGTAGAATATTATACAGTTGGGTCAATCACCCATATATTGAAATTGACAGTTATCAGGGAGGGCTAATGAGTTGATGCAAGCGATATTTAAAAACCATAGTTAAATTAGTTTAGATGAGGTTGTAATTCTCATTTTCATCATGGATTTTATTTTCATCTGTCAAAGATGTAATAATACTGAATAGACTTTAAGTGATTTAAGGCTCCATAATAGTTTCACTCTTCATATCTCATTAATTACTTAACATTAAAATGATGGCCAATTCCATAAATGGAAATACGAAAATAGACTACAGTGATAGACTATAGTCCTTGCTTTTTGCTGAGATAAATTTGAAGAGAGCACAATATTTAAGATGTTTCAATACTTAAGGTCCAGAGAAAAGAAAAGTTGCAAAAATTAAATTCGGTACTTTTTATACATGGATATGGTAATGATAATTTTGCAAAACATTATATAATCTGTTTCTCTCGGGTCAAAATTATTTTGGCATATCTTCCAATTATGGTAAAAACAAATACAGTAATCCTATGTTTTGTCATGTAGGGTATCATACTGTCTCTTTCTTATCACTGCTGTGAATATATGGGAAGAAGGAAAACTAAAGTAGAAAATGGAAAAGTAGTTTGGTGTGTGTGTGTGTGTGTGTGTGTGTGTGTGTGTGTGTGTGTGTGTAAACCACAAAGTTAATATAAGTTTAAATACTGGAACTACTACACAACTCTAATTCCCAAACTGGATTGTGTATCAGAATGGTCTTAGAAGTTGTCAAGATGCAGGTTTTGTGCCCTAGCTTGTCGTACTAAATCAGAATACCGTGTAGAGGTTCCCATGAACCTGTATTTATAATACTCTTCCTGGTGATTCTAATGCACTGCTAAATTTTAGAACCATTGTGATAAGGTATTCATATCAAATATTAAATGTGTGTACATATTTGAGAAGATAAATGTGATGTTTCTACAAAATTATAGAGTGTATGAAAGAATGGTTTATGTAACTCCCAGACCAATATCTCCATATTAAATGCTATGAAGTATTAATCACCTAGCTCAGTGCCTCTTAACAGCTAGTTGTGTTGGTTTGGGTCATGGGTTATAGTAACCAAAGGGTTATCAAATGTGAACTTGATGAACTCTTCCGTACTGCAGGAAAAGGAGGAACAGTGACTTCTAGGGGTCGAGGGCATATGTCATCAGCTTAGCAGTAGTCCAAAGAGCCCCCTCAGAATCTTCTACATATCTACGTATAATTATAGAAATTAACATTGATTATACTTAAAGTTTTGTTTAGGTAGTCTTTTAAATATTTGCATAAATTATTTAACAGAATCTCACCAAAAAAACTATGAGGTATGTTTTATTATATTCACTTTATTGTCTAGGAAACTGAGGATTACACAGGGATGTCTGATTCTATTACCTATGTTTTTAAACTACCAAGATAATAAAAATCACACACAAAGATAGTCACTCCATAGGTAACAATGACAACAAAGTATAGATAACCCAACGGCAAAATATGACAGACCTACTCTCCTCATTGCCAGAGTATGAAGACTCCTTCCCTCATACTTCCTCCCATACCTCTGAAGTGCTTGGTTCAATGAAGGTCAGACTACTTAACTTTGGGACTACATCCATCAGGTACTGTAGGGCCAGTGAGCTCTAGAGACCCTCTATTAAGTTTTCTTGTGAGTCACTAGTGAAGCATAGTAGTTTCCTGCCTCTGGCTCTCTATAGAAAAAAGCAGGAACCAAAAGAAAACACACAATTTGCCCCTGTCACATAGATTAATCAAGAGGCATAACCTTTTGTATCTTTAACTGGTCTCTGATAAAGTGGAAAGGGCATTTGATAGGTACAGGCAGGGCTCACAGCTTTAACAGTCCTAGGACATAAGGCAAGGGGCTTAAATCTTTCATTTAAAATATGTATTCTTTTTCTATTGAAGTTTCTATAATTATTACCTGCGCTCCTCTATCATGCCATATTGTGAACAACTTCAGAGAAAAGCAAGTTCTTTAGATCAAAGAAAAAAAATTGACTGGGAGAAGAAAAAGGATTATCTTTCGACTAAACACACACACATATTCTGTCGTTATGGCAACATAAGATCTGAGAATGGCACACTAAATAATACGGTACCAAGGCACATTACTATCATCAAATGTCACAATAAATGTGCTTCAGCTCCTGAATATGACATACAGTATTGTTTTCTGCTATTCTCAGTACTTTCATTTGAGGCCAAAGCAGCTTACTCAAATGGGCACCAAATATCATCCATACATGAAGAGATCCCACTAATTACACTGAAAGTAAGTGCAGTGGCAGGAAAACTGAGCTGCCATTTCCTCTGTTTCCTAAGGGAACAACTGCTTATCCTTCAAAACCCATTACATCATCTTCATACAGCAATATGCCCAACTAAGGGATTTATTTGTATATATATATATTATCTCTGTGTGTATATAAATAATAACATTCAATTGACTAAAAATTGGCTAGAAATGTATAGACAAAGTAAGTCATACTGATTTAGATAAAACAGATAGGGATAGTGTATCCTCCCACATGCTTTTAATCCTTAAAAGTATATTTTATGTAAGAGAGCAATGGTGGGAATTTTACCATTTTTTTGATAGGTTGCATATTTATATAGTTGCTTTATTCTTCATATTTTCTCTAATATTCTGATATGAATATATATGTATATTAATGTTTTGTTATTGATAACGACTTGCAACAATATTATGAGACTTTGCCAATGGAAAGAAAAAAAGAGGAAGGGCGAGAGTTACAAGTCTGCAGCAATTTTCTGTAGAAGAAGATGGAGGAATCACAACATTGAAAAGGTCAGACAACCAGGAGGTCTTACATATGATGGAAAAAGATCACACACTTTAGAAAAACATGAAGTACTGAGTGCTAAACCAGGAGACTGAAATTGGTTTTAGGCACTCTTTCCTCTTTCATGTGGGAGCGCAACAGGAATGAAAAGGAAAGGCTACGTTCAAGTGGAACCTGAGGCTTCAGACGTGTCCTTGAGTATATGTCACCCTCATGCCCTACTGCCCTTCTGCTTCCAACATTTCACCTTAATTTTTGCACCTACGTGTTTTTATTTTTAGATCAAGAATTTGTCTCCAAAATGTGTCAAAATACAGATGGTCCCCGACTTACTATGTTTCAACTTAACAATTTTTTGACTTTGGATGGCACAAAAGCAATACACATTCAGTAAAAGAAACACTTTGGGTATCCATACATCTATTCTGTTTTTCACTTTAAGCACAGTATTAAATAAATTACATGAGCAATTCAACACTTTATTATAAAATAGGCTTTGTGTTAGCTGATTTTGCCCAACTTTAGGCTAATGTAAGTGTTCTGAGCACTTTTAAGGTAAGCAAAGCTAAGCTATGATGTTCAGTAGGTTAGGTGTATTAAATGCATTTTTATCTTATGGTATTTTGAACTTACGATGGGTTTATCAGGACATAACCCCATCATAAGTTGAGGAGCGTCTATAGATTTCTAAATCATGCCAGTCTATTTCCAAAGAGTCTTCTACATTTATCCTTAGGAGCTCATTTAAGCAGAAAAAGAAATCCATAAAATTACCATTCAGTTAGTGTCAGCTAATTCCAATGCTCTGGTCTCTATTTATTTGAAAAATGTGCCATTTCACAACACAGTATATTTGTGATTGAACTAAATTAAAGATGATAATACTGAACATACTAATTTAAAATATATGCTAGGACTCTTAGCTTAGTCAAATACATTTAATATATCTTTTCTCAATATTATTCTCACCAACTAACCATTTCAAGAAATAATTTAACACTGAGTGGTGAGCTGCACACTGATAAAAGAGGTCTATTGTCCCCAAAGCATTTACTATCAGTTTACTTAGAGTATTTTAAAATGCCAAAGAAAATGAAATTCCAACCCAGTAATTTAGCCATGTGCTGAATGTATTTTTTGATTGCTGCATATTACTGAAGACCAAATTAAAAAGTCAGTAAAAATGGATTGGAAAATAGAAGGATTACATAAGAAAGACAAAGTCATCAGCAGAATTAACATGGAGTTCAATGCATGTGGAAACAATACTCGGAATTTTATTTTTATTTATAAGGCCAGGTTGTTAAGCAGCACTGACTGTGTGTGAGCTACCCATAGAAACCTGCAGGGGGACATACAACCATGTTGAAAATATCTACGAACATCTTTTTAACTGTAGTTTAGCAGTGATAAAAACTTCGATGCAGGGAAGTTCCCAGGCACCCAAATAGAACATTAAATTCTGAAGCATGCATATGGAGCAGTCATGGGACTTTGGCTTAGCACCAGATGCCAGGATCCCCAACAACTTTTGAAAGATTTTCCTTTCCAATTGAAAAACAAAGGAGGAGAAAGCAAGCCTCTTCTCATTTTTCATTTTTAGGTAGTACTGGCACAGGTGTGCTCTTGCTTCCCGTGGTGTTACTTGTTTAGCGATCACGAAAAACCTTAGATTTCAAAGCACTCTCTCTCATTAATCATCAGTTTTTCACACTGTGAAGTGGGCTCTACAATGAGTTCCTCCTAACAGGGCTGGAAAAAAATGGTGAGGAGAAACAGTGCTACATACATATAGACACACATACACGCACAGGTACACATGTACATACATACACAGACATAGATGTACATGTGTGCATGCACAAAATTAATTTTTTCTTTCCTTACATTGATTTATTGGTCTGCTCTATATGTAGAATAAATGATTATATTGAAAATTAAAGCTAATGTGTAATATATATAATTATAAAAGGGAGAATGATCATTTTGAAGGGTAATAGCTTTGGTTTATCCGATTACATGAATACCTATTACTTCCAGGGGGATAAGAATTGTAAAAATATTGGTTTGCTTCCACAATAATTGCTTGGAAATATATTCGGATATCCCGCTACTGACTTTTGTATTCCTTCACTTTCATTATTCTTCTCATTTCATTTTCTTTATCTCCTAAAGGTACTTGCTCTCCTCCAGTGCTGCTCACTCTCAGTCTTTTTCCCTCTCTCATCCTCTGTGTCCTATGTGTGTTTCTTTCACATTCTTGTACTTTGCTTTTTCTAACCATTTTTTCTACTTTCTACACCATTTGGTTACTTCACCTCTTGACTGTCTCACTTCTCTAATGCCTTTACATTTATCCCTATCTTCTCATTTATCTTTTTTACTCTGATATTTTTCTACCTTCAATGACAAATTTATGTTTCTCCTATAGTGAACGTTTTCCCTTTCCTCACAGGTTGACGTTTCCCTTTCTCCTCCTTCCCATGATAATTTTTCATCTCTCCTATTTTTCTCAGCTGTTATTTTTGCTTTTACTTTCTTTTTTCTCCCTTCCATTTTGCCTTTACCTTTTTTGTTCTTTATTCTTATGAGGAAATATCCCCTTATCATTATTTCTTGTCATCTCACAAGTTTTATAAGATTTTTTTTCCTGTTCATTAGCTCTTCCTGAAACTGTTCCTTATAAAATTAATAAAGGCTGCAAGGTGGGAACTATAGTAGGGTTCTGAACTCTGTAAAGGTGTAGGCATAGTCAAAAAATAACCAGCCATCGTTCCCTAGCTTGTTTTCCTATAATTGCTTACAAATCGGGAGTCTAACTGATAGTCATAAGATTTGTAGATTTCTTAATTACTCCCATAAATAACATCACAATTGTGAGACCTACGACTGGTCTTTGAGATATATTCCAGACCCTGCATTCTGGTGGACCAACTGACTCAACCAGACCAGTGGCTCATACCAAGGAACTGACCCAGTGGGTCATCACCCTGGAACTGACTCAACACAAGAAGACAATTTTGACATCCCTATGATTTCACCCCCAACCCAACCAATCAACAATATTGATTTCCTAGTTCCCTGCTCATCAAAGCATCCTTAAGAAATGCTAGTCTCTAAATTCTTGGGGAAAGAGTTTTGAGAAATTTCTCCCATCTCCTCACGTGGCACCCTGCGATATTAAATTCTTTCTCTGCGGCAACTTCTGCTGTCTGAGTGTATCAACCTTCTTCTGTGCAGTGGGCAAGATAACCCAGTTGAAAGTAACATACCCCTCCATAGATATTGTAGGTGATAGCTACTACTGATCTTTCAGCCCTTAAAAAGGCATTTTCCTTAATAAAGTGTCCCAGGCATGAATTTTTCTGTATATACACTGCTAAAATTTCTACCTATTGGTCTGCTCTGTATGTTGAATAAAGGATTAAATATAGTGAGAACTAATACTAATATGCAATTATAAAAGGATGATGATCATCTTGTGGGGTAATATCCTTGATTTATTTGATTACATAAATGCCTATTATATCCCAATAGAATAAGAATCATTGATATTGATTAAAAGAAAATTAAATGTATTGCCCTACCTTTGATATTCTAGATTAGGTTTGAATGATTGCTCATTATTTTATATTTATTTAGAGGTTAATTAAATTATATCATAATTTCTTCTTTACCACACTGCCTTTATTTAGTCACAAAAAACCAATGTGCTACAATTCAGAAATTACCTTGGCAATACAATAAACACAGAAACACACATGGATTCATATGCTTTAATAATCTCTCTTTACTTCACCTTTTATTGATTATTTTATTTTTTCACTACATAATGAAGGGTTTATATTAGAGGTTACCTGTGCTATTCATTGACTGATACTTTATTGAACTTATAAACTAACTTTGGAATAATTAATACCTATATATAATTTTCTCTCATCATTTATAAATAATTGTAACTTTTTTTTAAGAACTATGTTCTACTGAAGTCCTGGAGAAAAACATTGAGCCAAAAGAGAGAATCTCATGTATTCTATTGGAGAAAATAGATAATAATAAAAGAACAAACAATATAAAGATATAATTTTTAAAATCATAACTAATAAAAGGAGAGGTATATGAAACACTGAGAACGCTATCATATAAAGATTGATTTCAATTTAATGAACTTTGAGGAAGTCTCCCCTGATAAAATGAGGCTTGAGAGGTTTTAGGAAGATTATACTGTATTAAAAGAGGAAATGCCGCATGAATTTCTTAAATATAGATGCAGTGCACTTTTGTTAGCTTGTTTTATATTTTTAGAATTATTTTATTGCTGCCAAGAATTGAGTCTTTTTGTGGCTTATTAGTGTGTGTGTGTGTGTGTGTGTGTGTGTGTGTGTGTAAAATAAGTTCAGTTCAAATAATTTTCAGTTGACTATCACAGAATTTTTCTTGGATAATTATATTATCTTTCTTTTCATTGTGTTACATCACAATGATGATATCATGCAGTCTGTTTTGGTTTCCATTTCTGCCTAATGAATTACCACAAAGTAGCAGCTTAAAATAATAGACATTTATTATCTCACAGGTTTAGTAATAAATCATACAGATCAGGCCCACCAGGATAATCCCCCTTTTTATTAATCTGAGGTTAATTGATTAGTAATTTAATTATGTGAGTGATATCCTATCACTTTCACCAGTTAGACCTGCACCCACTGGCAGGGGATTATACAAGGCGTGTGCACCAGGGGAATGAAACTTGGAGCCATCTTAGAATTCTGACTGCTGTAAGTCCTCATCTCATTCTAATTTTAGTGGGAATGTCACAGTAAATATATGTAAGGTCTTAGCTTAAATTTAATATCTTTCATTATATTGGGAAATATCCATATTTATATTCATATTTTATAAGGATTTTGTTAAACGAACTATGTTTGCATTTTATTAAATGCATTTTGGGATCTTCTGAGATGATAACATAGTTTGTCCTCAATAGGCCTTTTAACTTTATGTACAATATTTATAGATTCTAAAAGTAAGTGAACTAATTTTTTAATCACATGGCCAAAGGGAAACGATATGGTCACACTCAGTGATACAGTGGGAAATCCCATAAGTTTACATAGCAAAGGGCTTGGATATTGGCTGGGTTAAAAATTTTGATGTCATCAATGTAATTAACTTTCTACAGTATATAAATTTAATAATAATAATAGAATCTCAACCTCAAACATGCATAGGAACAGCCAAGCTGAATACTGGCTTTTATTTACTCACTGAAGATTTACAAGCCTGCCTAATTATTATCAGAACTTCAAGTGAGCTCAGATAAAAAGAATTCTTCTTGAACTTTTTTACTCCCCCACTCAAAATTCTCATTGGTTTTCCATCTTGCTCATAGTAAAAGCCAAAGTCCTTTGAATGGCCCCAAGTTTTTTATACTATCTGTTTCCCTGTCATCTGTCTTCCTTATCTTCTACCTCTTTTCCTTACCTACACCCTGCTTTTATCAAACATGCCTTCTTTAAATTCCTCAAAAATACAAAACCTGTAGCACCTTATTTTGCACTTGCTGTTGACTCCTTTGGAAACACACTTCCCTCACCATCAAGTTAAATTTTACTCAAAGGCCATCTTTTCAGGCACATTTCCCACCACTACCTCTCCTGCTTTGTTTCTCTATAGAAATTTTACACCAATTCAATACCTTATATATTTTATTGATTTTGTTTTCATTGTGTCTCTACGACTGTCACTATATAGATTGCATTAGGGAAGGGATTTCTCCCTGTTTGTTTGCTGATATATAACTACAACACATTCAAGTTCTGGAACATAGGTGCTCAATATATATATATATATATGAATGAACTCAAATGTCCACAATAACATATATGAATTCAAGTTCTTTTTAACTTTGTTCAAGGTTTTATAAAACTTCATACTTCCTTTATGTAAGTGATCCTCCCTCAAATTCTGGCTGTAATTATTTTCCAAAGCATACTTTGAGCAATTTCAGAAGCAATATAAAACATTTTGCAAATGAAAGACTCATGTAAATATCATCATATTTCCCTGAGCATGGGGTCCTTTATCAAATATAGCCTATGTTGTGTTTTAATAAGCTGCCTAAATAACCCTGCAGATACCAGATTCCTATTTCACAAATTTTCTGAATTAAAATTACTAAATTGATATTGTGACCTTTAATTATATTAAATCATGAAGGCATTAAGGCCTTTAAGCAACAGAAATTGAATTATATTCCAGGCACTCTGTTAGGCAGTGGAAATTAAAAAATGAACAAACATGTTTTTCACCCTTGGGTCTAAATCTTATTATATTTTTTTAAATAGTCATATCTTGTGTAAAAAATAAACCTATAAGAGCTCATTAAGATTATTATTAAGATATTATTTTACTTATTTGATCATATTTTTCATCTTCCATATTAATTATGGCTTGTGGATTATTCTCATCCATTATGTCCATTTCATTATCTTAAGGAATTTTGCTTATTTTTTTCCCAATTTATATCCATTGTTTTTGTTCTTTGTTGTTCATGGTCCTCATCCTCAAGTTTTATTTAAGTCTCAGCGTTGATATGAACACTGTTCTAACACTTTATCACCTTTTCTTCCAAAGTGTTTCAAAATTCTTCAACATTTCTCACTCCCTTTTAGACTTTTTAAACCTTTACACTTTGACTCTCAATCACATGTGCTTATCTCTGCTTCCTCCCAAATGGCCACTAAAGTGACACTAAAGAATGCAAAATGGTACAAACTCACAAGGACAAAGATTATGGAAATGGAGATAATTGCAGATCGGTTGGAAAGCAAATGGAAAAATGTTAAGAGAGCCAGCTACCTGGAAAAAACCAAAACCTCAGGTGCATGGTGAGGAGAATACTGATGATGAAGCAAGCCATATTGTGGGAGGGGACTTTTCAAAAGTTCAGGGCTTGGAGATACTAGTTCCTGGTTAGTGAAAGGAGTCAGTGCAAGCCAAAAATAGGGTAATTATTTGTAAGCCTATATATGGAAGATTTAAACCCAGATCATTCTATAATCCCACCTAGCCAGATATATGACTCTAGGCAGAACAAATATTTACACTCTCTAGAAACTTAATAGGAGAGATCTGAAAATCACAGACTCATGTATGTTGAAAAACAGGGACAAGATGTGTAATTGGAATGGATTTCATTGAAGGCCTGCACGCTTACCACCCTTTGCTCCTGGAACAGCTAGAGCCAGGCAAAACTTCCCCAAGCATAAGCCTAAGGATTCTTCTCTAAAGAAACTGGATAACCACAGGGGAAAATACATCTACATACTAACTTCTGGGTGCCCTACTGTTAAATATACATACATATATATATATATATATATACACATGCACACACACACACACACACACACACACACACCCACCCCTGCTTCAGTGACTGGAGAGTGAAACTGATGTATCAGCTACTCTAAATGTGCCTGCAGAGCTAAGAATCACTCTCAAATGTGAACGGGCTACTACTGAGTCTAGTAGATTTTACTATTGCCTAAATATTCACCTGTCATCCCTCACCAGACCCCTTTCTGATGGATGATTATTAATTTCACCCCACTGACATAAAACTTGCCCATATAATTTGCTTTGACTACTGAAATATCAATAGAATACATATATTCCCCCTCTTAAACCAGAAGCTTTAAGAGTTCTTATTGGTTTCATTATTTCTATTTCCCATCTGTAATCACACCAATGATGTCTTACACAGAGGATTGAGAAAATAGAAGGGGAAAGGTAGCATAATAACATTTTGATAATTGAGGAACTTGAAATACTATACTGAAAATGCCTCTTCAATGCCCAGAACAGCCGATAAAAGTAGACTCACACAAAGACACATCATCATGACATTTCAGAAAAACATATATTAAGAGATAGTCCTATAAGATTGTAGATAAAAACAAATCATTACCACCACCATCACAGGTCACTTACAGCACTGGGAATCAGGATGTAGTTTTCCAAAGCAACTGAAAACTAGAAGACCATGGTGAAGTGCCTTCAAAGTCCATGGGGAATAAAATGTACTCTAAAATTCTATACAGAGCCAAAGCATGAATCAAGTGTGAGGGTAGAATATGCATTTCTCAGACCCACAGGAACTCAGATAATAGGTCATATATATATTTGTACTAGTCAGGGTTCTCCAGAGAAACAGAACCAATGTACACACATATGGGTTGGGGTGAGAAAGAGAAAGAAAGATTTATTGTAAGCTATTGGCATCTAGGTTATCCAATTTTTTGGCATATAAGTGTTCATAGTAGTCTTTCAGGACCCTTTGCATTGCTGTAGTATCAATTGTAATGTCTCCTGTTTTATTTATACTTTTATTTATTTGGGATATCACTCTTTTATCTAGATAAAGTTTTGTCAATTTTATCTTTTAAAAAAACAACTCTTAGTTTTGTTTATCTTTTCTATTGTTTTTCTATTTTCTTTTATTATTATTATTATTTCTTTATTATATTTTTATTTCAGCATCTTACGGAGGTACTAATGTTTAGGTTACAAATATTGCCTTTGCCCCACCCAAGTCAGAGCTTAAAGTGTGTCCATCCCCCCAGACGGTGGACATCAGGTGTGACTATACCCATCCCCTCCTCCCCCCTCCATTTCTATTCTCTATTTCATTAATTTCTGCTTAATTTTTCCTTCTGCTAACTTGGGGCTTATTTTGTTTTGGTTTGGTTTGTTTCCAGTTCCTTGAAATATAAAGTTAGGTTGAGGTTTAAGCTTCCCTCTTAAAACTGGTTTTTCTGCATCCAGTAAGTTTTAGTATATTATGTTTCCATTGTCATTTGACTCAAGATACTTTTTGATTTCCCATTTGATTTTTTTCTTTCACCCATTGATTGTTTGGAAATGTATTATTTAATTTCCACATACTTGAAAATTTTCCTCCTGTTATTCATTTCAAGTTTCATATTACTGTGGTTGGAAAAGATGCTTGATATAATTTTGGACTCCTTAAATTTTTTAATATTTGGCCTAACATAGGATCTATCCTGGAGAACATTTCATGTGTACTTGAGAAGAATGTGCATTCTGATGCTGTTAAAAGGAATATTTTATACATATGTCTATTAGCTCCATCTGGTTTAAAGCATATACAGTTCAAGTCCAGTATTTGTTTTTTGATGTTTTCGGTCTGAATGATCTAACCATTGTTGAAAGTGGAGTACTGAAGTCCCCTACTGTTATTATGTTGTGTATTTCTCCCTCTAATTTTGTTAATATTTGCTTTATATATTCAGATACTCCATTTTGGGGTGCATATATATTATAATTATTAGATCTTCTTAATATATTGACTCTTATTATTATGTAGTGACCTGATCTTTTTCTCTTATTATACTTTTTGACTTACGATATATTTTGTCTGATATGAGTATAGCTATTCCTTCTATCTTTTGATTTTTATTTGCATGGAATATCTTTCCATCCCTTAATTTTTAACCTATGAATATTAAAGCTAAAGTTAGTCTCTAATACACAGCATACAGTCGAGTCTTTTTAAAATGCATTCTGCCACTCTATGTCTTTTGATTGGAGAATTTAATCCATTAACATTTAAAGCTATTATTGATAAGTAACTACTTACTATTGCTATGCTGTTTATTTTTTGTGAGATTTATGTAGTTACTTTGTTCCCTTTTTCCTCTCTTTCTATCTTCCTTTGTGAATCATTTTTTAGTGATATGCTTTGATTATTTATATTTTATCTTTTGTGTGTGAATTTTTGCTTTGTAGTGACCATGAGGCTTACATAAAACATATTATATTAAATAACTATGATTGCATCACTACACTCCAGCCTGGGTGACAGAGCAAGATCCTGTCTCTAAAAAAGGAAATTTAAAAAAAAAATTTATTTTACATTGAGTGAGTTATGGAAGTTTGTGTATGTGTATGTGCATTTTAGTGTGTATGTGTCTAAGAAATTGATCTACTTCATCCAAGTTTCAAATTTCTATGAGTAAAGTTGCTCATAGTATTTCCTTATAATTTTGATATCTATAATATCCATAGAAATAATTATTTTTTTGTTACCAATATTGGTCATTTGTGTTTTCTCTTTTTTTGTTCAATATTATTATATTAATAATTAATAATAATATATAATAATTAATAATATATTTGTTAATTTATTGATCTTTTCAAAGAAAAAATTTTGTTTCATTGATTTTTCCCTTTTTTGTTTTCAGTTTCATTGCTTTTTACTCTGATATTTATTTTCTTCTTTCCTTTGTATTTAGTTTGTGGAAGATTAGATTATTAATCTATTGATAAGGCTTCCTTTTTCTGATGTAATCAGGGAGTGGCTATAAATTTTTTTCTCAACACTGCTTTAGCTCTGTCCTAAATCTTTTGATTTGTTGTATTATAATTATAATTCTCATTCAGTTCAGTATGTATTCTCTATAGATTTCAAGTCTTTTCAGTTTCTTGAGGTTTGTTTTATAACCCAGAATATGATCCATTTTAGGCTATGTTAGTACCAGATAAAAAAGTAAAGTAGATTTCCTTTTTCTCCTTTATTTAATTAATGTTTGTAGGATATATTTTTTTATTTGTTTACTTTTAACCTACCTATAACATTCTATTTGAAGTGAGATTCTTGTACTTGGGTCACGTTTTTATAATCTACTCTTCTAGTATCTGCCTTTTAAGTGATGTATTTAATCTATTTACATTTAATGTAATTATTGGCATGTCAGGGCTTAAGTCTTCTGTTTCACTGTTTGTATTCTCTTTGCTTTACTCTCTCTTTTTTTTTTTGAGACAGAGTCTCACTCTGTTGCCCAGGCTAAAGTGCTGTGGCATCAGCCTAGCTCACAGCAACCTCAAACTCCTGGACTGAAGCAATCCTCCTGCCTCAGCCTCCCAGGTAGTTGGGACTAAAGACATGTACCACCATGCCCGGCTGATTTTTTTCTATATACTTTTAGTTGTCCGATCAATTTCTTTCTATTTTTTAGTAGAGACAGGGTCTCACTCTTGCTCAGGCTGGTTTCGAACTCCTGAGCTCAAACAATCCGCCCACCTCGGCCTCCCAGAGTGCTAGGATTACAGGCGTGAGCCACCGCGCCTGGCCTAAGATAACATTTATAACAGCAACAAAAATGAATACTCGGGAAGAAAAATAACAGAAGATGTGCAAGACTTGCATGAAGAAATTCTCTATCTTTCTTGAAAACACTAAAAAAGATTTAAACAAATAGACACCTATTTTGGGGCCTAAGAAGACTTGAATTTGTAAACAAATAAATTCTTCCCAAATTGAGCCATAAATTCAATGTAATTCTAA